>JAODAL010067536.1:0-17252 GCA_025379985.1 Phyllomedusa bahiana | reverse complement strand
CCCCTTTAGTAAATTTTTATCCCCTCATTTACACGAGGCGAAAGCTGAAAAATTGAAACTCAAAAAAAAATGCCCAAAATTTGCTTTTTTTCCCCCCAATTTTCTTTGGGCCCCAACAAAAAAAAAACTAGGGAAAACACCTGTGACCCAAAATGCACGTACCCCCCTAGATGAGACCCCTGATGGGTGTTGAATCCAAAATGGGGCGATTTCGGGAAAGGGTTTTTCGTTTGTTCTGATATTTGGGGGGGCTTTGAAAAATGGGGACTGGCCCCCCCAAAAATCTGCGTTCCAAAAAAAATGCGCTCCCCCTTATCCCCGCCCCCCCATGTCCCCAAAAAAGCAGTTTCACCCCCACGGGGTTTTGCCGAACTTGGAAAAAAATGCTTAAAAAAGGGTTTTGGGTTTTTTTTTTTTCCCCGGATTCCTTGTAAATAAAAACTTTTTTTAAGCAAAAATTTTGCAAATTATTGGAAAAAAATTTTTTTTTAATTTTCCCCCCTTATGCAAAAAAAAAATTTGGAATCACGTGGGGTTTTAAAATACTCAAACACCCCGGGGATATTTTCCAAAAGGGGGTGTAGTTTCCAAATGGGGTTCTTTTTTAGGGGTGTTTATTAAGTTTTAGCCCCCTTAGGGCCCCCAAAACCCGAAATGGCGCCTAAAAAAAATCGTATTGAAAATAAAACCCCTTGAAAAAATTAGGTGTCCCCTATTCGGGGTTTTTGGGTGAGCCAAAAAATGCACTGGGCCCCATATGGGATTTCTCAAAAACGGCAGCCCCCGGGGGGAAATTTGATTTTAAAGTTGCATTTCCCCTAGTCCCCTTTCCCCCTGTATTCCAGGAAAAATGGTTTAAAAAATTAAAAATCTAAAAAAAAGTAAATTTTTAAAATTTTCATCCCCTTTTTTGTTTAATTTCTGTGAAAAAACTAAAGGGTTTCAAACTTCCAAAATAGTTTTGAAAAATACTTTAAAGGGGGTCAATTTTCTCAAAAGGTGTCCCCTTAAAAGGGGGTTTATCAAAATGCAGGGCCCCCCAAAGCCACGTCAAACTTTTAGTGGTCCCTAAAAAAAAGTATATTGCAAATTTTCTTTAAAAATTTAGAAATGACTACTAAATTTCAAAACCCCCCAAAGTCGTAAAAAAAAAAAAAAACATTTAAAAAATGATGCCAAACCCATAGTGGACATAAAGGTAGATGCAGTTATAAAAAATTTTTTTTTTTGTGGGGAATAATTATCTGTCTTGCACGCGAAATTTTGCAACTTTCAAAATCGCAAATTTTTTTCCAAATTTTCATAAAATTTTGATATTTTTTCACAAACAAACAAGATTGTATGGATAAAAATGTTTTACAAATTTAAAAAAGCCAATGTGTCACGAGAAAAAAATCTCTGAACACATGGCTGGAAAAGTGTCAAAAAGTTTTTCTCACATAAAGTGAATATCCAGATTTCAAAAATGGGCTGTGTCGGGAAGGGTCAAAAAGGCTGGTTTCTTAAGGGGTTAAAAAAATTTGTAAAAATCATGTTTTCACTTGGTATCTACAGCGTGCTGCTTTTTTTGTTTTGTGGCTTTTCATTTGCATTGTAGCCATGTCAGAGTGCTCTTGCACCCTTAGCGATTTTGGGAGGTTATGATTGACTTTTTTATTTTATTGGAGGAACCCAAATTGGTTTTGTCTGCTATCTTCAAATGATTGTTCTATATATAATAAAGTGCCATGAAAAGGAATTTGTCTTTGTGTTTTCTTGTAATTTTTCATACTTTACACTATTCTTTTCAGCCAAACACAGATTGTATGGGCTTGATTTTTTTTGGGCAGTTTGGGAGACAAGTTTTTTCCTCTTCACTTTTGTTTTGTTTCCTCCATGCATATTTTTTTTGGGTAAAAACCTTTTCTACTGATGAAATAAATAACACTAAACTTGAGCAAGGCATTGATGTGTTCCTGGAGTATATATTACTTCTAAAGATGCAGGTAAGGATGGGGGGGATGGAGTAATTCAATAACAATTGCTGTTTGACAGCGGCTCACGCTGAATTTCCAGGAGTTCGGTTGGGGACAAGCGGCATTCATAAACCCTCACGTAAGAGCTTACCCCACCACTGGTGATGTACGGTACCAAGAATATTAATATGGTAACTTAAATTAAAACAAAAATAAAGCTATATCTAAATTGTCAGCTGTGATAACTGATATATAATAATTCATTGGAATAATACACATGTGCAGACTTTGAAGGGAAAATGAATGTTGACTGACAAGACGTTGATGACAGCCCCATAGGAAAAATGTTTTTGTAAGATATAACTTGTTCTGCTAACATTGTGTCAGGCTATGCAAACACTCCCAGGATACTGTATGTTACTGACAGCATATTTCTACTATACCACACAAGAGGAAGAGAGGACAGACAAAGGTTAATTGCGCTACAGTTACAGACATAGCTATACTATTAGTTGCAATGTAAATAAAATACTTCTTAGTTACTATATCTAATACCATAAAGTATTATGTTAATGCACAATTTAGCAAACTATAGTACTTAGACTTTTCTGTAGATGGTTAATATGGTTATAACAAAAGCACAATGTAACATTGAACTAAACTGACATTCCTGTGACTATACCTGCAGATGTTGTCCCTGTTATACAACTTATCAATGTAGTCTCTGCACTATGAGGGTACATTTTCATGGGGCAAAATTTTGGTGCAGATTCACTATTTAGTTCACCCTTTTTTGTACCTGGTCCTACACAGAGGGGCAGGTAAAGGCTAATGATCTCTAGTGCAAAACTTAAAGGAGTTTTACCATGAAGGCATTCTATGCCTGGCTTGTTTTGCTTCAGCTTTCAGTGTGTTCATAAGGGGCATGTATGACTTGTTTAAACTGCATATAATGTGACGCAGCAGGTTTGACATCACCATGCCTTTCCCCACAGTGTGCTCACTCTACTCAAACAAAGGTTGTTTATTAAAGTTGCATGAAAGCTTTTTTAGCTAGTGGTACATTTGGGGCCCTTCCAATTTGGGTTCCCAGATTAAAAATTACTGCGGGGAAACAAAATATATGGGCAGGAGTAGAATGACAGCACCACGGGTTGGACACAGCAATGAGTGTGTGATATTACTAAGCAGGAAATAGACTATTGGCTGACTAAAGGAAGAGGATGTCTAACACATGGGGGGCCGGGACGGGGAGCCCATCACGATCGTATGACCGGGAGATGAGCTTACATTTTGCATCCCAAAAGGTGGCAACAAAAAGAAGTGGAGAGTTTTTTAAAAATGTAAAATGGTAAAAATGTTTATTATTTAATTTGCAAGCTCCCACATCACCCTTTTAAAACCCTTTAGGATGCAAACAGTTTTGGATCAAAAAAAAAACCCCTTTATAAATTGATACATGTCAATTTAGTGGGAATAACTTTAATACTCTTACCATCCATTTGATTCAGAGTTTGGGTTTTCTTGGTGACACATTGGGCAACATGTAAAATTTGTCTTTTTCAAAAAATTTCAGGGATTAAAAAAGACATGAATGTCCCGTTTTATAAAACCCGCTATACAGCGGCATAAATCAGGTGATTTCACGCTTGCACGACATTTTCGGGATCAGGTATACCACTTTGAAAAGGGGTATACCTCTTCTGATGAAATGTGCCCAAATCCCCTAGGAAGCAATAATCATAGCTTCACTACAGTTTAGTTCGCCCCGCCTCCGCACGCCCCCGAGATCGGGCGCATTATAAAGCACCTTGGTCTGGGTATCGGGGGTAAAGACACCCGATATCTGGGGGAGCCCCGTTCATACATTCCCCATTGGCTTTTTGATTAAAATACATTTTTTGGGCCATCAACCTTTTTTTAATTGTGAAAAAATAAAATTTCTAAAAAAATTGTAAAAAATTTTCAATTTTAAATTCAAAAATTTCTTTTTTAAAACAGATATTTTACCACACAAATTTTTTAAAAAGACACTTTTTGGGGGTCTTGCACACCCAAAAAACCCTTTTTTTGAAAAAAATAAAGTAAAGAGCCACAGACAGCGGCAATAACAAAAACCCCATATAAAATACCAAATTTTTATCAGAAACACAATCAACAAAGGGAAAACATAAAAGGGCATATGGGAATTTTTGAAAAATGCTTTTACTGCTAAGGAAAATATAAAAAATTTGGGGTTTTTTAGTTCAAAAATTTTAAATAAAAAGTGGCTTAAGCTCACCTCCCTTTTTCGTAAAGGGTGGGACCCCATTAAAGATGAGCCCCTAACACTAAAACTTAATTTCCCTCTTGGACCCTGTTCAGACTTCCACACCTTTCGGGGATTTAAAAAGGCCTGGGCTATTGAAAAACCCGGGCCACTTTTTAAAAACCCTTTGTGGAGAGGGGTGGATTTGCAAAAAGCCAATAAAGACAGCCACGCCTCAACAGACTAAAAAACCCAAAAATTTGGCTCGCACATCCAAAAACCTTTTTGAAAAAAAAGAAGTATGGGTTGCACACTGACCGGGAAATAACAAACATATAAAATTCCAAAAGTCAGCAGCACACTATCAACTAAAAAAACCCTAAAAGGGCATATGGGAAAATTTTTTGAAAAAGGCATTTCCTGCAAAAGGATATATGAAAGTTGGGGGTTTCAAAAGATCCCCAATTTTTAAAGGATCAAAATTTTGTTTAAAAGCCACCTCCCTTTTTTCGTCAAGTGGCCCCCAAAATGGGATAGTCCAAACACTAAAACTTTAACTCTCTTGGACCCCTGTTCAAAATTTTCCCCACCTCGGGGAGTGAAAAGGACAAGCTATTGAACACCCGCACTGAAAAAAAAACCTGGAGAGGGGTTGGAGTGAAAAAAACCCCAATGAGACAGCCCCCCCTTTTCAAAACAGACTAAAGAGACACAAATTTGGCTTTTCACACCCCAAAAACCTTTTTTGAAAAAAAAGAAGTATGGGTCCCCACTGCCCGCGGCAATAACATCCCTAAACATTCCAAATGTCCCCAGCACACTAAAACTAAAAAAAACTTAAAAGGCATATAGGAATTTTTGAAAAAAGGGGCATTTCTAAAAAGGGATATATAAAATTTTTGGGTTCTTAGTTCAAAAATTTTTAAACAAAAGTCCCTTAAGCTCACCCCCCCAAATTCTCAATTGGACCCCAAATAAAAAGGTTTCCAAACACTAAAACGTTAACTCTCTTGGACCCTGTTTCATATTTTCCCAAAACCTCAGGGGGTGAAAAGGACTAGCTAGTGAAAACCCCTGCACTTTTTTAAAAACCCTGTGGGGGGGGGTTTGGAAGTTGTTTTTTAAACTACCATCAAACCAAAATTTTTAACTGAAAAATTGGTGTTTTTTTTAAAATTGTCTTTTTATTTTTTTTTCTATAACAGTGGGGAGCTTAGAAAGGGTTTGTAAAATGGGGTTGGCCGGGTTGGCCCCGTAGCTAACAAAACCAAGTCCTAATCTGCCAAAAAACCCCACATATCCATTTTTTGGGAAAAAACCGGGGTTTTCCCCCCCTTTTTTCGGGGAAGAAGAACTGAGCAAAAAGAGCCACTACAATCAAAACCCCTCCAAGATTACAAAGGAAAAATTTTTAAATCAGGGGCCTGCCAGCTTACTCAAGCTTCCTCCTCTCCCTCAACGAACATGTCATAAGGGCGGGCGGGGAAGCAACGCAAGTTTCAGGGCTCTGTTTTGGGGACTTTTTGCAGTGGAAACATCCCTTTCCCTTCCACGGCTTTGGTGAGTCTCCCCAAAACCCAAAGGGTCCAACCTTTAAACGACATTTCATGCCCTTTGTTAAGCCCCTTTTGGGCAAAATCTCAGCCCCTACTCGCTGCCTGAAATTTAACCTGAGTTTTCCCTGATCTCCAGGGGGATCAACCCACGGGCGGAACATAATTTTGGTGCATACAAGATCGTTTTCCCAAACTCATCTACCCCCACGCTGCTGACATACAGGCCCCAAAAAAACATCAGGGAGCCCCCACAACACCCAAAACTCGGGTGCAGAGGGGCCCCCAGGGGCTAAAACAGACTACAGTCTTGTCGGGGCCCCCTGGAGACGTGTCTATAAAAAAAAGTGCCACCCTCTCCACTTATCCCCCTATTACTGTTACTAGTTTTTTGAAAACAAACCAAAAGGGGTTTACCTAAAAACCAATGACTCTTTTTTAGCTTTTCAAAATTAAACCCCTGCCAAAAGGGTTTTATCAACCCTCTTAAAAGTCTCCATCAACTGGGTTGAATTCAGACCGTCTGCTTTTTTAAACCCTTTTTAAAAATCCTGTCACTGGTTTCCTGGGGGTTACTAAAGTTTTCCTGGCTTTCAGTTGGAAAAGGGGAGTTTTTTTGCACTCCTCAGAGGGATTTTTTGCTTTTTTTTTAACCTCAAAACCTGTCACTAAAACTTTTTGAATTTTGGGGTTTTTGGGACTTACCTTATCTATACCGTGCTCTATTGAATTTCTCAACACCTCATTACTTTCTCATTTGACTTTTCCCCTAACCACAACAAAAAGCTATTTTTCCCTTTTTAACCCAGTGCAAACCTATTCCTCAGGCAAACCACCGCTGTCAACATTTTTAAGAGCCCTTTCTCTCTAAAGCAACTTTTAAATTTTCCTCTGAAGCCAGGGGAATAGGCCAAAAAATCTGTTCACCCTCGAGTTGTCCCTTTTCCTTTTTTTAAAAACCCTAAAAAACCAACAAGGGTTACGGCCATCATTTATATACCTTTTCTACCAAAATATAAACAACCTTTTTGGCAAAAACATTTTCACAGATCGCAATTACGAAAAAAGGAATAAATTCTGGGGGGGCACAAAAAAGAAAAAACCCGAGAAAAAAACCCTGCCAAACTTCCTAAATTTTTTTACTATTTTGGGTTCTGCCCCAAAAAAAGAAACACTACAAAAAGAGGTCTACAATATCCTTCCCACCCTCGCGCTCCCCTGTTCCCCAGGCGAATCTTTAATGTTGAAAAAGCAAGACCCCTTAACCCAAACCCCTAACAACAAATACAATACTTGCAGCGGGCTTTTCTTTTCCTTTTTCCGCCCACACTCCACTCTGATTTTGAACAAATGTTTCCCTAAAACTAAAACGGGATTTTCACTCTCTACCCAACAGAACAAACCATATTGAACCCAAAAAATGGCAGAATTTGCAAACCCCCCAAAACCCTTTTTAATCGTTTGCTGATAGTACTCTAAGGAGGGGGTAAAATTTCTCCCCCAACAAAGCCCTTGGGGACCTTGAAACAAAAAAGGGTTGTAATAACTTTATTAATTCGGGGTTTTCCCTTAAACCCTTTTTGCCTAGGGAATTAAATGCAACCTAACAGCCCCTCAGGGAAATTTTCACCCTTTTCCCCCCCAGCACAAAAAAAATTTTTCTCAAATTGGACAGGATCCACAAATCCCCAACCCCGGGGAAAATATCCCCTCATCAACCCCCGGGGACCCAAAAGCAGGGGAAATCCACTTTTTTTATATAAAAGAAGGCTTCCTTAGGTTGCGCACCGAAAAAGGGGAAAGTCCCTACCAGAGCGCTTTCAAGCTAAAAAAAATTTTTCCCCGGGACCAAATCTGCAGCTACATAAGGGGGCAGAAAAAAGTTCCAACCCTTCAAAAAGGGATTTTTCGTGAAAAGGGGAATTGTTTATAGGATGGGGTTTTTCCTGTCAAATTTATAATCTCTAAAAAAGGAACTCAATATCCCCTTCAACTCGCCAAAGGGAATTTGTACTGTTCCCTAAAAAGCGGGAACCTGCTTGCTCCATGTGACCCCAAGGCCCACCCCCCAAAAAAAACCCAATCACACCCCAGAATGATCCCCCACCTCTTTTGGTCCAAAAAAAACATCCAGACATCTTTTCAAAACCTGCAGACTGACCTTTTTTCAGTATTTTTTTTTGTCTTAATTCCTAACTCAAAATAAACTGGAAAGGGGATGCCTGCTTTTTTTTGGCTTTTAAAATTTTTTTTTCTTTTTTTTTAAAAAAATTTTCCCAAAGGGCAACTTGCTCCTTTTTTGTTCCTCCTAAAGGGAAATACACTTATTGTAATGTTGTTTTTTTTTTTATTAATTTTTTTTCTGAAATTTTTCTTTTTGTTATCGTGGTTTTTGTTCTCACTGTTTCCCAAAAATTTTGTTGCATCCTTGACGTTTTTCCAGCATTTCCTTGATAATGAAATTGCGGTCCTCCATTTTTTTTAATATTTTCTAATTTTTTGCCCTTTTAAAGTTTTGGACCTACAATGTGAAAGGTTTAAACTCCCCGCTTAACCCTCTTTTGCTGGGGAGAAAATGTAACAAAATCCAAAGCTGATATTATTTGTTTAAAAGGAAAACACATTTTTTAAATCCCATGATGCACATAGATTGAAAAAATTTTACAAACCCACAACTTTTTCCCCTCTGAAAACGGAAAAAATTTACCGGGTCTGATCACCACCAGTAGATAAACCCTTGAACTTCGTACCAAAACCCTCAAAACCCCTCGGGGACTAAACAATTTTCCTCCTAAAAAAACCAGAAAATGCACCTTTTTAAAAAAACAAAAACTTAAAGATTATTTTCATTTTTAATACCCCCACTGCTTTTCCCCTCCCAATGCAAAGGGTTTCCCCATAAGGGAAATTTTTCGGGGGTTACCCTTTTATTCAACTACCCAAGTAACCCGGGGAAAAAAAATTCCAATTTTTCTCTCAAAAAACCCTATTAGGGAATTCAAATCCCGGAGGCGTTTTTAAAAAGCTAATCCCACCGACTAAACAGAAAAATTTTTGATTCCTTAAGGAAGTTTTAGAATTTTGTATCTACAAAAAATACAAATTTTTAATCTCGCTAAAATAAAAGGGGAATTTTTTAAAACAAAAAGGAAGACAACCCACAAAACAACTGGGCCAGAAAAATAAAATTTCAGCATGCAAAACCCCGAAAAACCCCCATCTGACTTCCCCTCAGGAATAAACTTATTAACCCAAATTGAAAATTGCGAAAAATTTTTCCATCCTTTTACGCCAATTCCTAAATTTTAAAAGTCTTTCCGAGAATTTCCCTTTGCCCTCTAGACTGTATAAAAATTTTTTTCCTCACCTCAAAATTTTTTTTAAACCACTTTTTCCCCCCCCCTCATTTAGAAAAACTAACCCTACCAATATCCTACAGGGGTTAAAGCATGCCATTCGCATAGAAAAATTTGAATAAACCCCCTGGACCGGGAAGGGCATTAAAAAACGAGAATTATCACTTGTTCTCAAAAATTTTTTATTTCTCCCCCAAATTTAGTTGCCCTTATAAAATTTGATTTTTCCCACTTCCCGGGGACCCCCCCAAAGGGAAAGCCCCTTATTAGCCATATCCAAAAAACCCCAAAACCCCGGGTAAAACAACTGACAACACGCGAACTATAGCCCAATCCATTTTTAAATACAGTTTTTTAAGATTTAGGGCAAAAATATTATTTCCCTCCTTAATACCTTTTTAAAAACCCAATCTTATAAAAAAAGGATAAAAACTGGATTTGCCCAAAAGGTCGCCAAGCCAGAGAGGGCGACACGTCGTTTTGCGGAAATTTGGTTTACAAATTGCAGGTTTTATGGGACACGGATTAGCTTTTTTTGTTCACTTGCCCCTGAAAAAGCTTTCAACAAGTCAACGGGCAATACTTTTAAAAAAAATTCATTCATTCAGAAAGCCGAAATTTTTATTTATGAAAAAAACACGGGTTTAATACCGTTGCTCGAGTCCCCCCCTTTGCCAGTCACCCAACCCAGGGAACAATGTTGCTAACGGTATAATAAAAAGGAAATCCCCGTTTTAATTAAAACCATATTTTAATTTCCAAATTTTAAATAAAAACTTGAATACATTTAAAAGAAAAAATTCCCAAAACCAGGGTTTTTTACTTTTCTTTAAGAACACATCACCTTTTTTTTTCCTGGGGTTACCCCCTTTTCATTTGCACTTGGGCTAGGAAAATCCAATCTGTATCAACTCGGTTTAGTCAGCGCCATGCAAATGAGACCTTCCCAACCCCTCTCCTCTAAAATTAAACCGCAACAATTTTCGCGACGTTTCGGGACAAAACCACCCCCCCCCCTTTTTGGACAAGCGAAGGAGATTTTTGGAGGGAAGGTTTTTTTCCCCAAAACCTTTTTTTTTGGTGGGGAAAAAGCCCCGATTCAAACGGGGCCCCTTTTGTTCCCAGCAATGGGGGAAGGGGAAGGAATAGCGGGCCCAAAAAATTTTTTCATTGGGTTTACAACGCTGCTTTTTTGGGCTTGACAACCCTTTTTCACTTATGGCCCAAATCTGTTTCAAACAATGTGGCCCCTCAATAAAAACTCATTCTTTTTAAAACCCCCTTCCCCTAGAGAACCATTTTAAAAAATCCCTTTTAAATTTTGGGTCCCCCCCTTTTGCCAACCCCCTTCACTAAGGTCAATAAAAACCCTTATTTAAATTTTTGGGCTTTTATGCAAAACCTAAAAATTTTGGATCATCCTTCGAAAGGAAGATAAACCCTTTAAAAATCTTTTTAAAAATTTCTGGAATAAAAAACCCTTAATTTAAATCTTTGCAAAGCAGGGCTTTCCCAAAATTTGCCCAAACTTTTTTCGGGAAAAAAAAACTCCTCCCCTAAGACATTTGCTCCAAACAATAAAATGGCCGACACCTCACCCACAAAACCGGGATTTCCACAATTTTCTTTTTTGCAAAAAAGGCTTTTTAGAAAGGCCTATCAATAACAAACCCCCCAACAATATTGGCAAAGAGCCCACCTCCAATTCCCGACTAAGTTTAAAAAGGGAAAAGGAATTTTCCTCCCAATTCTCTAAGGATCAAAAGGCAAAAGCACAAACCATCTCTTCAATTAACGAGATGCAAAAACCTTTTAAAAAAACCCTGATTAAATCCACCTTTGGGTTGGGGACTTACCCCCCCCAAAGGTTTTCTAAGAAGTTTCCCTTTAACCTCAATCAATGTTTGGGGGGAGGGGGCGGTTTAACCAAGGGCCCCATGCTTACATTCCCGGTTTTGGGGGGTCCAGTCAAATCCCAAAAAATTTTGGGAAATTTAACTCTAATCTTCTCTTTTAGAAAATTTCTAATCTTTTCCTTTACCTTGACTCCCCGAACTTGGGATTTTAAAAAATTTGGTTTTTTGTGACTTCCCCTCAAATTTCCCCCCCACAATTCTTTTTTCACACTCCTTAAGCACCAGAAAAGCTATTAGGATTCAATTTGGAAAGAAACCCAAAACCCCCCTCTTAATTTGAGGTTTTCAGAAGAAAATTAAAACTCAATTGTGCCGTGAAATGGGAAATTTTTTGACCCTCCTTATGTCTGTAATAAAGAAAACTCTTTGGAATCTATTGGGTTTTTCTTCTAGTTACTGTGCATTACTGTATACAATAATTTTTTTTGTTTTTTTTCTCAAAAACAAAAAGTTTTATTAAAAATTCAAAAAATGGGAATTTTTTTTATGTCCGACTATCCCTTTTTTTGTTATTATCAGTTTTTTCATTACGGCCCTTTTTTTGACAGTACTTTTTTCTATTGTTTTTATGAATCTTTAATTTTTCTATTATTTTTTCAAACTTTCTCAATTTTTTAAAAAAGAAAAGTTTTTAAAAAAAATTTTTGTAAAAAAGTTTTTTTACAGTTTTTAAGAAAAATTTGCAAAACAATTTTTTTTTATGGGACCAAAATTCCCGTTTTTGACATAGCTTTGATGGGCTGGTATGTTACACACCCCCATAAATGACTCTATCTAAGAAACAACACCCCATAAACTATTCAAAACAATGTTCAGGAAGTTTTTTTTAACCCTTTGAGGATTTCAAAGAAATCAAAGCAAATTTGGGGGTTTAAAAATTTTTTAAAAATTTTCCAACTTTTTTGCAAAAATTAATTTAAAAAATTTAAAAACCCAATTTAACCAAAACAATGTTTTTGCAGTACAAGAAGTTACTAGGGAAAACCCATTAAAAAAAGAATTCCCCGGAATTCGCTGTGTTTAGAGATAAATTCCCCCAAAAGTGGCTTTAAATTCACCCGTTTGACAACTTTAAAGTGGGTTTTTTTGCTACAAAGATCATAAACGTAATGATGGGGGGCAGTAAAAAAAAAGCCCCCTTTTTTTCTATTGGGTTTGTTTGCCTAAATAAATTTTAATTTTAGCAACTTTTTTTCTAAACTTTAAATTTTTCACCTAAAAAAGCAGGCTTGGGGCGGGCCACACCCCCCTTTTCCCAAAGAGGGCAGTTTGATTTTAATTCAAACCCCCCCGCATAGGACAGCCCCCGTGGGGAAAATGTCCCCTGTTTTTTTTTGATTTGGCTGTCCTGTTCTCTTTTTGGGATACTCCCCCCCAAACTGTTTTGAAACTGAAAGTGAAAACCCAGACAGGGGCAGCTCTGAGGGGGAAGGATCTGGGCAGTCACCCTTTTTCCACCCAAATAACACACATATAAACCCTTCTGCTCCCCCCTCCCAATTTAAAACACATAAAAACCTCTGCCATACACAAAAAGCAAGAGCTACTTTTTCTATCATTAGGAAGGGCCCGTTTTTCCTTGAAAAATTTGGGAAGTAAAATTTTTCCCCAGAGTGCAAAAACTAGTGCTGTCTACATAGAGATGCTTCTGCATAGGGGAAAACAAGGGGACAGGTACCAAAAAAATTTAAAAATGGGCTTCCCTACTTTAGGGGCCCGTGGAAAAATCACAGAAAAATTGGCCCGGGTTTGGGTGATTTTGGGTTCTTTTTCTGCCATTTTCATTGAGGGTGTTCCCTTTCCCTTCCCCCCCAATTCTTTGCCCCGGGTCCAAAGCCATGTCTTTACGGGGCCCAAAAAATTTGGGTTTAAAACCCCGAATCGCCATGAACTTCAGCTTCATTTTGGAACAAAAATTTTTTCCTGAAATACTAAGCAAAATTTCCATTTTTTTTAGAATTGATTTTGCTCATTCCCATACCATCCCCCTTTTTCCCTTTACCTAAACACCCCCAGTGAGGGGTGATTTTCTTCGGGCCCTTTAGGTAAAAATTTTTTATTGGTAACCCCTTTTGGGGGTAGGTGTTACTTTTGGATCACTTTTTAAAATTTTAATTTTAGGGGACCTGAAAAGAAACCAAAAAAACTATAAACTTTTTACAGTGTTTCAGGGGTACGGATAGTTTATATTTTAAAATTTTTAAACCCCCTTTAACCCCAACCCCCCCTTTGGGCGTTAAAGGGGTACGTCCCAAGGGGCCCAAGGGGGTTTGGGAGGGGGATTTCTCCCGACCCCCTCGCAAAGCCGGGGAGGGGGGGGTTTGCGGCAAAACGGCGCTAACACCCTTCGAAAAAAGCGGGCCCGGCCGGTTTGGCTCCAACCCCCCTGGGCGCTGTTTTTAAAACCCATGAGCCACCGCGCAAAGAGGGCCCCGGCGTCTGAATTGAAAAGCTGATCGGGGCCCCCGCAAAAGGGTCGTTAACCGGGGCACGGCCCCCGGCGCCCCCAAACCGGCGACGGGGGATGGTGGTGGGGAGCCTTGTGAAAGGGGTTTCCCCCACTTTTCCCCCGGGCCTTTGCCCCCCCTTTTTTGCCGCAGACAGGAAAGTGGGAAAAAAAAACCCCCAACCTTTTTTTACAAAAACCCAAAAGCCTTGGGGCCCATGCAAATTCAAAGGGTTTTTAAAATTAAAAAAATGGGGCCGGACCCCCTTAGTGGTCAAGCACCAAAAAGGAAATAAATGTTTTTCAGTAAAAAAAAAAAAAAAAAAGTTTTTAAAGTACCCAAAAAAAAATATTAAAATTTCAAATCAAAACCCCCCTTTTTTCCCCCTTTTTTTCCCAAATTTAAAATTTAAAAAAAATAATAAAAAAGTTAAAATATTTTTTGGTAACCGCCGCCTCCAAAAAAGTCCAATCTTTAAAAAAAACATCTTTTATCCCGTAGGGTGAAAACCGCAGAAGAAAAAAATTCCAAAAGCCCAAAAAATTCGTTTTTTTGGGCATTTTATGTCCCCACAAAAAATGGAATAAAAAATGATTTAAAAAAGGGCCCCATGGGATTCCCAAAATGCTAGCAAAAAAAAAGTTTCACTTCACCCGCAAAAAAAACCCCCCACTGACGTCCCGAAAAGGTTTAAAATTTCGAAAAAGTTAAATTTTGGCGACAAAAAAGGGGGGCCCGGGGGCTCAAATTTTTCAAAAAAGAAAAAGTTTGGGAAATTCTTTAAAGGTAAACCCAAACAAAAAAGGAAAACCCAAACATGTTTTGGGGGTTGGGCCGGATGCGTAAAAATCTTTAGAAAAACAACTAACACATTTTTAAATTTTCCGAAAAAAATTGAACGCCGTAAAAAACAAAACCCCTGCATTTCATGGCGAAAATAAATTTTTGTTTTTCAAAAATTTTTTTTCCCCCTTGGAATTTTTTTTTTTCGGGGTTTTCCCCGTATATTCAAATAGTATAGTGGGAAAAAACCATTAGAAAGTACATCTTGTCCTTTCAAAATAAAAGCCCTATGTGTCTAAAGTAGTTTGGGAAAAAAAAAAAATTTAAAGGCTTTCAGAAGGCGATGGGGGGAAAAACGAACGTGTCGCCCAAAAAAAAAAAGCCTAGTTTTTTAAGGGGGGTTTTAAAAAACAACCCTTTTTTCGGGGTGTAGAAATACCAATTAAAGTGGGAACTTTTTATTTTATTATTAATTTTTATTTTTTTTTTTTTTGTTAGAAAATTGGGAAAAACAGGTGATTTGGGAAATTCCCCATTTTTTTTTGGGGGGGGTTATACTTTTTAAACATTTTTTTCTGTTTTTTTTTTTACTTTTTTAAAATCAAAATCCCTCCTAGGGGCTTCAAACCGTTAGGGGGTGCAATCACTTATACGCCTAAATTTCAAATTTTAAAAAAAAAATTTCAGTAAAGGGGATAAAAAAATGGGGGGTTTTTAAATACTTCCTGGCCGGGGCCCGGGACATGTCAAATTTTCCCCCCCCGCCCCGGGCCGTTTTTAAGAGCAGGGGGAGGAAACGGAATCCATTAAAGGGGGGGGTTTTTTTAAGTGGGAATTGGGGGGGGGGGGGGGTTTTTTTTTTGGAGGTTTTTTTGGGGGGGGGTTTTTTTTTTTTTGGGGTGGGTTTTTTTTTTTGGGGAAATTTTTTTTTTTTTAAGGGTTGAAATTTTTTTTTTTTTTTGTTTGGGGGGAAAATTGTTTTTTGGGGGGTTTTTTTTGGGGGTGGGGGGGGGGTTTTGTTTGGTTTTTTTTTTTTTTTAATATGTTTTAAAAATTTTTTAAATAAAAAAAAAAAAAAAGTTTAAATAATTTGGTAATTTTTAGGGGAAAAATTTAAAATGGGGTTTTTTGGTTTTTAAAAAAGGGGGTTTGGTTTATTAAAATTTGGGGATTTTTAAATTTTTTTAAAAATAAATTTTATTTAAAAATTAAATTATAAAAAATTAAATTTTTAAAAATTTGAAAAAATTTAAAAAATAAAAAAAAGGTAATATGTTTATTTTTATTTTGAAATGAAAAGGGTAAAAATTGAAAAAAGGGGAAAAGGGGGTTTTTAAAAAAAAAAGGAACAAGGAAAAAGAGTTAAAAATTTTAAAAAAAATTTTAAAAAAAGAAAAAAATAAAAAAAAAAAACCCCCTTTTTGAAAAAGGGAAAAAAAGGAAAAAAACAAAACTAAAAAAAAAAAAAGAAAAAGGGGAAATAAAAAAAAAAGGTTTGTAAAAAATAAAAAAAAAGAAAAACCCTAACCCCCAAGAAACAAACCAAAAACCCCCCCCCGGGAAGGGTAAAAAAAAAGGCCCCCCCCCCCCCATTTTTTAAAAAAGGGGGGCCAAAAAAAAAACCCCTTTCAACCCCCCCCCACCCCTCCCCCTCAACCCCCCCATAAATGGGGAAGGTTTTTAACCCCCAATCATTACCCCCCAGTCCCCCCAAACCCCCCCCCCCCCCGGGGGAAAAAAAACCCAAAAAAACCCCCCCCCACCCCCCCCCCCCCCCCCCCCCACCCAAAACCCCCACAAAAAAAAATTAAATTTTCCCCCCCCCCCCAACACCCCCCCCCCCCCCCATTCCCCCCCTAAACCAAACCTTTTTCCCCCCCCCTTTTCCCTTTTTCAAAACCCCCCCCCCCTACCCCCCCCCCCCCTTTTCCCCCAATTTTTTAACCCCCCCACCCCCCCCCCCCCAAAAAAAAACCCCCAATATTTAACACCCCCCCCCCCCCCCCCCAAAACCCCCCCCCCCCATAAAACCCCAAAAAATTAAAATTATTTTAAAATATTTTCCCCCCTCCCGGTCCCCCCCCCAAACCCCGGAACCCTTTCCCCCCTTAAAAAAATATACTAAGGCAAAATTTACAGAACCGGTTTTTAGGGCCCAAACCCCCCCCCCCAATTTAAAACCCTTAAAGTCTTACCCGGGAAAACCCTTCCTTGGATAACATTTAAAAAATTTAAAAAAATACCCATTTTGGGTTTTAAACACAGGCCTTAAACCATACCCCTATCCGACCCCCTTTCCCCCTTTTTTGGGGGGAAGCCTCTACAGGGGGGTTACGGGTTTTAAACTCAAAAATTTCGCAATGAGAACTTGGAAATTTGGAATGGTTTACCGATAAAAAGCCCCCAAAGCTCAAAGGTAAAATTACATAAAAAAAACAACCCCCTTTTGCCCCCCCTGAAAAACCAGAAGGGGAGTAAAACAAAAAAGCCGGTTTGGGAAAAACATTGAAAATAATAATTTGAAAAATTTTTTTCACATTTTGAAAGAATGCTTAAAATCCTCAAGAAAATAATTTTAAAAAGCTTTAGGTTTAAATTTAAAAGGTTTAAAAGAAATTTTAAAGGGGTTTTTTTCCACAAATTTTTTCATACCTCCTTTAACCAGTTTTCAACTTTTGTGCCAAAAAGGTTTTGTTTGTTTACAATTTCATATCATTTGACCCAGAGGGAAAACAATAACAAGGCCCTTTTCCCTCTGTTTAAAAATCTATTAAAAAAAGGGTCTGAGGAAAGATTTAAAAAAAGGTTCCCCGAAACCCCCTTGGGGCAAAGTTTAAAACTTTTTTCTGGGGTTTTTCCCCCTAGATGGTTTTTTTTAAAACTTTTGGAATTTAAAGGATAAAACAGGTTTTAAAAAAAAATGGGTTTTTTTTAATTTTAATTAAAACTGATGGAATGGTGAAATGAAATTTTTTAAAAAATGCAAGCTTTTCC
>JAODAL010067535.1:0-17252 GCA_025379985.1 Phyllomedusa bahiana | reverse complement strand
TACAGGCGAAATTTACTAGGAATATTGTATAACACAATTTGCGTAAAACTGAGTTCTTTGCAGAAACAGATGCACGGACTTCAATAAAACTATTTAAAAGTTATAGGGATAAGTTATGCCGGTTTTTGGGAACACTGACACGCAGTGATTGCAATAGAACTGAAAAAACAGGGACAAGTTTACCTCCTATCAGAGGTCTGCTGGCCAAAAAAAGTTGTAAAAAACAATGCTTTTTCAATTCAGGATCACAGAACATAATGAGCTGCAAAATATCTCCCCTCCTTTCAAAAGCCTCTCCTGCTGCCGCCCCCCCCTCCACCCCGCAGCCACACACACCAGTAGATATACTTAAAACTTTCTCTAACTAAATAAGAAGTGAAATTCTCTAATCTAACTCTATTTTAAGCTGTAGGTTGTTGGTTGGTTTCTTGTATTAGAATAGACTATCTCTCAGAGCTGTTAGAACAGCTATTGGTTTAAACGCAGACAGACACGTCCTTCTGTGAAGTGGCATAGACAGAGAATGAGCTCAAACAGGAAATGCAGTTGCATAGATAAAACGAGGTCACATGATTTTTGCAGCCAATGAGATCCATACACCGCAAACTGGTGACGTTGTATATCCTCCTCACCCTCCTCTATCCTCAGAGCTGATTGGCTGGCCACCAAAATGACAGGAAAAGCTGAAAATGGCGCAATAGAAATAGATTATCTGTAAGATTGTCAGCTAAACTATCGCGTGATCGGAAATTTCCGATAAGCCTAAAAAACTTGCCGATTTCAACTTTTAGCGATAATATCACTCATCCCTATACCTTACCAAATGATCTACAGAAAGTCCACAATGTTCATATGGGATGTGAAGTCAGTGGAAGTTTTCAAAAAGTTAAAGAGATCATGTGCAAAAGACCCATGTTAATTGCGCCTAATTTTAAATAAAAGTTTATAGTACAGACAAATTCCTCTAATGTTGGGATAGGAGCAGTCCTCTCACAGATAGTTAATGGGGTAGAACAGGGAATGGGGAAGTAGTCTACTTATGCAGAAAGCGGACATCCACAGAAAAAAAATTATGCCATAATTGAGGGTCCCCTTACCTTAAGTGCGGCGATGAGTTTTTCATTTATCCTCTGGTCTGCTTTTAACTCGGTTTTGTAAAAGGGGGGGTGTGTGATTTGTTTGAATTAATTTTGTGACTCGAGGTGACCCCCTCCCTTTTCTTTTAGTAAAAAAGGTTTTTTTATGTATAGCACTGTGGTAGTTTAACTGTAGCTCAGAGGAACTTTTGCTTTGCGCGCAAAGGGTCTTTGGTTCAAACCCCTGCGGAACTTAACCTGTGGATTTTTTTTTTCCTTTTCAATGCAATAGTCTTTGGGGTTTTTTGTTCTTTATTTGCGTGTTGACTTCTTACTAAGGAGCCAGAGGGGGGTAAAATGTGCACTCGGGGTGTGAACACCAGTAGTGCCTGGAAGAGAGGTGATGTCTGATTTGAGCTTGTGGCCCAGGACTGGGAGCTCTCGCCGGGTTTATACCCCCGGAGATGAGCTGTAAAACAAGGATCACTAGGGGAGCAGCAAAAACAAAAATGGTGAAGAATTTTTATAATGATGAATGGTGAAAATGTTTATTATTTCATTTTCAAACTTCCCATGTCAAATTTACTTCTTGGCAAAACCTCTTTAAGGTACTATTTGTTGGACAGACAATTCAGGCTGGTTACTGATCACTCACATTTAAAATTCTGGACTATTAGCATCATGACCAGGTAGGCGACCTGGTTTCAAAGACAGAGAAAGTGACACAAGGCATAAAATTTCAAAGTCCTGGGTTTATTTATAAATAGCAACAAAATAAAAGCCTTAAGCACAGCTAAACAGAAAACGAAAGCTCAGCTGCGCACTAGCTATACACAGGTTTAGTCCTGACTAGACTTGATACAGACACCACCTGATACCAGCTTCACCTGGAACTTGAAAGTTACCTTCCACTCATCAGTGTGGTCACTGGGGAAAAGTGTAAAAAGTGTAAAAAGGAAAAAAAAAAGTGTAAAAAAGTAAAACACAAACACAAAAAATAAAATAAAAACACGTACACCGCCCTTTTCCCCTTTACAAACGCAATCGCCCCAAAAAAGATCAAAAATAATAAAAGTACCCATATTGGCTATCGCCGCATGCGTAGCGACACACCTATAAATTCTGTCAACATCCTAACAAGAAAACAAAAAACAGTCACAGAATTGCGAATTTTTGTACATCTGAGCACAGCACATAAAATGGACATTTAAAAAGTGATCAGAAAACTTAATATAAACGCCAAAGTAACTGTACCAATTAAAACGTCAGTTCATCCCACTAAAAAAAAGTCCTTACACAGCTACCTGTATACGGAACAAAATTAAAAGTTCTGGGCTACTTAGAAGATAGCGCATGCAGTAAATATTGTTTTACCAAATAAAAAGCACTTTATTTTTCACAAAAAATTGTGATTTCAAATAAAAAAACATACTTAATTGGTTATAAACCGTAATCGTCTCAAATCCCACAAGTGTAAAACTACTTGTCACGGATACTGGCTATGGTGAAACGCTATTAAAATAAAATAATAAAAAACACTGCTAGATTGCAGCTATTTTCTTCACCCTGCCTTCCAAAAAACGGATATAAAAGCGATCATAAAGTCTTGTTGTCCCTCAAAAAGTGTGTGGGAGTGGGGTTCAATAATAAATGTCAACTCATCCCCACAAAAAAAGTCCTAAAACCAGCTCCATAAACAGAAAATAAAAAAGTTATGGCGCTCAAGCTGCGGTGGATGCTAAACGAGTTTTCTTTTCATAATAAAAGTGTTGTTTATTGTTTAAAAGAAGTTTAAAACATTAAAAAAATATAAAACTGTGGTATCGCTGTAATCGTATCAACTGCTGAGGAGAAAACTAGCATATCATTTATTACTGCACAGTGACCCCACTGTAAAAAAATAAATAAAAAACACTTACAGGGATTGCGGCTATTTTGTTACAAAAATGCCTCACAAAAACCTTAATAAAAAAGTGTTAAAGATCACATGCCCCTCATAATAGGGTACCAATGTTGAATGATTGTACTAAACTCAGTCTCGTAAAAAAACAAGCCCAAAAGCAGCTCCATATGCAAAAAAATTAGACAAAGCTATTGGCTTTCAGGAATAGCGGGCAACATAAAAAACGCAATTTTTATAAAATCTCGCATTCTATGTGTAAAAGTAAACTAAAGCATAAAAAAAACTATATTAAAAATTTATATCATTATGTAATTGTACCGACCCCCATCGTAAAGTTCTCCCAGTCATTTATCCCGTATGGAGAATACTTACAAAATGATGCCCCAAAAAACAATGGCGGAACTGCGTTTCCCCCTCATTTCCCAATGGCCCAATGGCTAAAAAAAATACGGAACACCCTGTGCGCCAAAATGCACAATACACCTTAGATGAGATCCCTGAGGGGTGTCTGAATCCAAATTAGGGAAACTTTCTGGGTGGGTTTCACTGTTCTATTACTTGGGGGCTTTGCCAGATGCGGACATGACCCCACCAAATATCTGTGCGCAAAGCCAAATAGCGCATCCCCTCCACTGTGTACCCCTGCATGCGCCCAAACTGCAATGTAACAACACATGCTAAGTATGCCGAAAGCTTGGAAGAAATTGGCGTAAACACATATATCTGGGGCCTTTTTTTTCAAAAGATTTCATTGTATAATTAAAACATTTTCAGCTACACTTTGCAGATTATTGGAACAAAATATATATTTTTTTATTTTCAGAGCCGAATGCTAAAAAAACATTTCGTGAAATGCTGTGGTGGTCAATATACTCACTAACCTCTGGATAATATTCCGTAAAGGGGTGTGTTTCCAATACTGGGGTCTTTTTAGGAGGTATTTATTAATGTTTTGGAACCTCTAGGGGTTGTCCAGCAAAACATTGAATATGCCCTAAATAAAATTGTAATGAAAGATGGAGGCCCCAGAGTCCTATTCTGGGCTTAGTGGTTGAGCCAAAATAGGCACTAGGGCCACATATGGGCATATCTCTGAAAACGCAGAATCTGGGGAAATCAATATTATTAATTTGCCATTCCACCTGTCACATTTACCGTATTCTTGTCAATAATGTATAAAAATTGAAAATCTGCAAAAAAGTGAATTTTGAAATTTCACTTCCACTTTGCTTTACATTCCTGTGAAAACTAATGGGTTAATAAAATTCCTAAATTCGCGTTGTGAAATACTTTAAGGGGCTGTTAGTTTCTTCGATTGAGAGTCTTATTCTTAGGGGATCATTATTTAACATTACATGTCAATCAAAAAGTCTTCGTTAGAACTGGATTTGGTCCTAAAAATTATGTCATATTTGCAAACTTTCTTAGAAATTTGAAACATTACATACATAAATTAATAAGAACCCTAATGTCGTAAAAAAAAAAAAAAGACCATTAAAAAAAATGATGCCAAACTACAGCCAGGACATACTGGTAGATGCTAGTTATAAACTATTTGAGTGGAATATACTATTCTGTCTTACATGCAGAAGTTTTGAGTTGAAATTGGTAACATTTTTCACATTTTTCACCATAATTTGACTATTTTCACAAAGTAAACAATCATTTTTTGGACCAAATTTCTTACTATTTATAGCACATACCTGTGTCACGAGAAAACAATCTCTGCAATCAAATGGATAGCGTCTACAAGTGTCAAAATGTATTTTCTCACATAAAGTGACACATGGACAGATTTTAAAATAGGGCTCTGTCAGAGCAGGCCAAAACTGGCTCCGGCGTAAAGGGTGTTACCTGTCAGACAACAGATTAAAAAAGTCCCAACGGTAAAAGGAGTGTCTTTGACCACCTTTTAGTTGAAAACTGGACCATTGACTATCCTGTCCCTGGACCACAGCATGACCGCCTCAAAAACCAGCATCGACCACAGATTAAAAAGTGCCGGAGAAGTAGTCTTGAATCACCATTATTAGTATTGAAATGGACATAGACTATCCCTGTCCTGGACACAGCATGCACCTTTAAAATCTACATGACCAAACAGGATAAAAAAGTGTAGAAAAGGAGTCTTTCTGAACCACCATTTTAGGTTGAACTAGGACATATACTATGCTGTTCTGGACCGCAGCAATGACCCTTAAATCTACAGGACCCACAGATTAAAAAGAACAGAACTTACAAACATCTCTTTGGCTCCTCTTGCATCTTTTTAAATGCTTCAGACTCCAACGCATTTTGTCATCAAAAACGTCTTCAGGAAAATTGATTATTCCACAGTGGTGGGTACATTGCATGTTGACATTTGGGCTGCTTCGCTTCATGTTGGATGGATGCTGACGATGATGATGAACCCACATTTGTGGCCGTTGTGATAATTTTGTGATTGATTGAGGATTATAGGAGTAATGATTGCTGGTTAGGCGGTGGTTGTCATTAGAATCGCATGCTGATGAAAACAGATTGGCCGACGCGTGTTCGGTAGCTGATATTCACAGAGGCAACGGTACCCAGCGATGACAGGCTCTGATGGTCCTGCAACCGACAGATCGCTGGCTTGTCGTTGTTGTGCCAGCACTGGAAACGTAGCACCTTCTCTCGCACCTCTACCCCATGTCCTATTCTGTGCCCTCTTTGTTTCGTTACCGCACTGTTGCAGGTTTGCTCCCATGTCAGAAAGATAAAAATGTAAATGTATGGAAAGGTTTTTGACAGTTCTGTTATTGAAAAGACCGGCAAATCACAGCTATTCTTTAAATTCCAAATGTATTTTCCACAGTCAACTATGAATAGAATACAGAATTGTTTCTATCCAAATATCTGTGAAATGCGTGGTCATGTGGGAAGAACCATAACACACAACTCAACAGTGGTTTCTTCCTTCAGTTCTTGTGGTATTTTACAAACTTGCTACCAGTAGGGACTAAACAGTTGATAACTTTCAAACAAACTATTGTTACAAATGCACGATTAGCGACAAACTGAGACGCCTGAGTGATACATAGTAAGTATTTAAAAAGTTTTTAGGATTATATATGGTGGTCCTTCGAATACAATGACTTTTATCAGGCTGTAATTTGAGTCTATCGCAAAGTTATGTATTAACAGCTAATATTGTGTGCGTAACTAATTGTGCTCTTGTGCAAACGACGCACTAGACTGCAATAAGAGTAATTTAAATGATCATATGGTTTATATGGACGGCCTTGCACCACTGACAAATAGCGTATATTTACTGTCTAAAATATGTATAACAAGAATATGGTCTACAAACTCAAGCTCCTATGCTGCCAAACAGACGCACGGCCTGCAATTAGAGTATGTGTGAAGTTGTTATTATGGGATAAGTTATGGTCTGGTGCTTGTTCGCTCGAAGCTGACTTACAGGCAGTATTTACTATCATGTATATATAAAACCACAATATGTCGTACAATTCTTGTAGTTCTATGCGCCAGAAACAGACGCTACGTGATTGCGAATAAGAGTATTTAGAATATGTTATATGTGAGAGATTTCGTAATCATGGTGTCCTTTTGCTTACCTATCTGACTACTGGCATAATTTACTATCAATCTATGTAATAATCACATAATGCGTACAAATCTGAGGCTTTTTTTGCGGCAAACCAGTGTCACGCTTCGCGGACTGTCAATAAAGGAGTGATTTAAAATGTTATTTGGATTAATATGTCGGCCTTCACACCACTGATACAGGCGCAATTTTACTAGGAACTATGTATAACACAAATTGCGTACAACTGAGTTCTTTGCAGCAAAACAGATGCACGGACTTCATAAAACTATTAAAAGTTATAGGGGATAAGTTATGCCGGTTTTTGAACACTGCAGAGCAGTGATTGCAATCGAACTGGAAAAAAAACAGGGACAAGATTTACCTCCTATCGAGGTCTGTGGCAGAAAAAAGTGTTAAAAAAACAATATGCTTTTTCAAGTCTCGAGGGATCACCAGTAACTGTAATGAGCTGCAAAATATTCATCCCCTCCTTTCAAAAGGCCTCTCTGTCTGCCGTCCACAAGCTCCTCCAACCCAGCAGCACACACAAACAGTGAGATTACCTTTAAAACTTCTCTAACTAAATAAGTTAGAAGTGAAATCTCAAATCTAACTGCTATTTTAGCTGTAGTTGTTGTTGATTGTTGGGTGTTCTTTGTATTAGTGTAAGTAGACTATCTGTCTGAGAGCTGTTAGAACAGGCTATTGGTTTAACGCAGACAGACCACAGTCCTGCGTGAAGTGGCATAGCAGAGATGAGCTCGTAAGAGAGAGGGATTAATGCGCAGTTGATAGATAAAACGATTCAGGATCACATGATTTTTGCCAGCCAATGAGATCATTACACCGCAACTGGTGACGTGTATATCCATACTCACCCGCATCTATCCTCAGGAGCTGATTGGTCTAGGCACCAAATGACAGGAAAAGCTGAAAAGGGCGCAATAGAAATAGATTATCTGTACAGATTGTCAGAATAAACTATCGCGGTGCTCGGAAATTTCGATAAGCCTAAAAAACTTGTCCGATTTCACTATTAGCGATAATATCACTCTCCCTATTACCTTACCAAATGATCTACTGTTAAGTCCACAATTGTTCATATGGGATTGTGAAAGTCAGTGGAAGTTTTCAAAGTTAAAGAGATTTTCGGCAAAAGCCCCATGTTAATTGCGCCTAATTTAAATAAAAGTTTATAGTACAGAAAAATTTCCTCAAATTTTGGAAGAGCATCCTCTAAACAGATATTTTAAGGGGGAAAAGAACAGGAAGGGGGGAAGTAGTCTACTTATGCAGAAAGCGGACATCCACAGAAAAAAAATTATGCCATAATTGAGGAGTGCCTTACTCTTAAGTGCGCGATCGAGTCTCATTTCATTTCATACCTCCTGCGTCCTGCTTTTCAACTCTGCGTGCTCAGAAGGGGGCGTGTGTGATTTGTTTAATTACATATCAGTGACTCAGGGGGACTTTCACCAACTTTTCTCTCTCTAGTCAAAAAAAGGTCTGTTTATGTATAGCACTGTGAGTAGACACTGTAGTCAGAGGTAACTTTTTTGCTTTCCCGGCAAGGGCTTTGGTTAAAACCCTGCAGGAACTTAACTGTGGATTTTTTTTTTCCTTTTATAAAATGCAATACGTCATTGAGGTTATGTTGCTTTTTTGCGTGTTTGACTTCTTACTAAGGAGCAAGAGGGACGGGAGTAAAATGTAGCCTCGGGTGTAACACTCGTAGCTGCCTGAAAAGAAAAGGTGATGTCTACTGAGCATGTCACCGGGAAATGAGGACTCTCACCCTTGGGGTTTAACCCTGGGGGGATGAGCTGTAAACAATGGATCACTAGAGGGCAGCTAAAAAAAAGGGTGAAGAATTTTTAAAAATGATGAATTGTAAAAATTTTTTTATATTTCATTTTCAAACTTCCCATTCAATTTACTTTTTGGCAAAACCTTTTAAAAGGTACTATTTGTTGGAAGACAATTCGGGGGTTTTACTGACACCACATTTAAAATTCTGGACTATTAGCATCATGACCAGGTAGGGGGACCCCGGGTTCAAAGACAAGGGAAAATGACACAAGGGATAAAATTTTAAAAACCCTGGGGTTTATTTATAAAAAGCAACAAAATAAAAGCCTTAAGCACAGCTAAACAGAAAACGAAAGCTCAGCTGCGCACTAGCTATACACAGGTTTAGTCCTGACTAGACTTGATACAGACACCACCTGATACCAGCTTCACCTGGAACTTGAAAGTTACCTTCCACTCATCAGTGTGGTCACTGCAGAAAAAAGTTGGCCTAAATTATCTGTGTGGAGCAGCTATGCT
Source organism: Phyllomedusa bahiana (assembly GCA_025379985.1). Classification (NCBI taxonomy): domain Eukaryota; kingdom Metazoa; phylum Chordata; class Amphibia; order Anura; family Hylidae; genus Phyllomedusa; species Phyllomedusa bahiana. The sequence goes on along the minus strand of JAODAL010067535.1, from coordinate 8,374 downwards.
AATAGCTACTAAGTTTCAGTAGCCAAGTATTTTGGTGGCACATATCTGCCCTAGTACTCCCCTGGAGTTGAAACCAAATATGAGAGTATCCTAAGGGAAACATACCTTACCTCAATTACTCTTCCAATCACTGCCTCACAATGTAGATAGATAGATAGATAGATAGATAGATAATAGATATTTTGATAGAAGATTTTTATAGATAATAGATAAAAAAAATTTTTGGTACAGTTTATAGCACTGCCAAATAATGTCCCCCAGCATGAAGATTATTTTACCCTCAAGGACATGTACTCAGCACTGGCTTGGTGAAGATTTTTTCTACCCTCATCAAGATTACTCTCCTCCAGTGTTAGAGTGTTCAAATGAAAATGTGTGATCAGGAAGGGGAGAAAGCAACCCGGTCAGGAACTGGTTTATGGTGATGAGGTGCGATGTGGCACAAAATGTTGGTGTAGGAGAGAAAATTTTTAACATGCAATTTAGCCTAGAAACAGCCCTGTAAATGATGGGCAAATATTAGTGTCAATTGCCACTATACTTGAATAAGGTGACCAAGTTGTCTGGTGAACTTGTAGGCCCTGTTCACATGGCATAATTTTCCTGCTAATTTTTACATTTTTGGCATCAGTATGTGTGTGAAAAGTGAATGGATTGTGTGTTCCTTTTTTTTAATGAGGATATATACTGTAGTTCACTGTAGTCCTGGTTGTCTTGTGATGTTGTGGGGTTGTACCCCAGCATCCCACATAACCAGGCCCTCCCAGTCTTACAAGAGTTTATAGGTAGATACAGTAATTTCTCATTGAAAAAACATTTTTTTGATTTTGGCAGTGGATTACCTTTTGGCTCATAAATGTTTTACGTTTGATGATATGTTTTTCAACAATTATCCGGAACCTCAATGGGAGCCAGGTTTTCGCCCTCGCTGGCAAATATATTCATGTCATTTTGGAATAAAAAATATTTATTCAGTCTGCATCATCCGTTTGTTAATTCAATCAAATGGTACTCCCGCTATATAGATGATCTTCTGTTCATTTGGGTTGATGATTTTTCAATTGGAAACTTTGTTTCCTATAGCAACAATAATACTATGAACCTCCACTTTAAACATGAATATAGAAAGGAATTTTTAAACTATTTAGATGTTACACAAGAGGCGAAAAGGGAAATTCTGATAAAAATTAACCCTTCCAAAATTAATGGGAATTCCTACTTAAAGCTGATTCTTTCCACCATTTCATGGGGGAACAACATACCGTTGGGTGAACTAGTTAGGATGAAACGAAACTGCAATCTTTCAGAAGATTTTTTATCACAACAAGTAGTTAACTGTGAACGACTCAAACACAGGGGATACTCGGACAAGACTTAACAGGGGTGTCAAAAAATGAAAAAAATAAGATCGAATCTACTTTGAAAAAACGAATTGTAGCAGCGTTTTTTCAAAATAATAAATATTTTTAAAATACTTTCCCTTCTTTTTATGAAGATTTATTTAAAAAAAATTATTTTAAATTTAAACAAGATATGTTTCACTAAGGCCCCCTATTTGGGTCGCAGTCTCCCCAAGTTTTTTTATCAAAAAGAAAGTTTCTAACACATGGTTAAATACAAAAGGGTTCTTTGGATGCACCCAAAATTTAAATACATAGTTTGAAAACAAAAGTGGGAAAAAAAAAAACTATTTTTCCAATTCTATAGTAACAAAAAAAATTCAAACCCAAAACATACTTTAAATTTGAAACACAAGTTTTTAATATTTTAAAAATAGGATGAAAAAGGGGTGTAAGATCCAGATTTTGGCTGCACCCACAGATGGGGAAGGTCCAAATTAAAGCGTCATTTATCAAAACCCCTTTCCCAATTTAAACCCATTTTTCAAATTCAGCATATCTGGGCATTTTTCCCTAGTGGGGCATCGGGGAACTTGAGATTTTTTTTCGGGGGTAGCGTTAGAAAAGACCCCAGCGCCCTCCCGGGGGAGGAGTTTCTATACAAAAAATTTTATTAGCTGGGGAGAAGGGGTGGATCTTTAATCTAGATAAAATGTGTCCCAAAGGGGTCTGAGTGTTAGGCAGGACATTCAATATCATTATTAATATATATAGTGTGTTTTTGCTGCGATTTTTAGTAGGTCTTTTAGGATGTTAATGTTTAATATTTTAATGGGGGAATTTAAAATCTTCACTAAATGTGATGTATAATTGTTTGCCCGACTATTAAAAGCCCAAAAGGGAAAAAAACTGCAACACACCAAAGGGGGTAAGAATCATGTGACCTGAAACGCAGTGGATCTTTGATCTGCAGCAAAAGCTTGTGTAGGAAGACTATTGTTTGGTGTTATCATTAAGGAGGGAAAATTTTTTCTAAAAAAAATTTTGACCCGGGTCATTTCGCCAATTTTTCCCGACAAAATTTTTTTTCGTTCCGAATTATTTTTGGCACAAACCCCTTTAAAAAAGCAGCTTTTTTCCAAAGGTTTGGAAACAGAGCCTGCAGGGTGCTGTAGAATGTTTTGCCATTTTTAAAATTTAGCAGAGGGAGCTTGGTTTGGTTTTTCATACAATGTTGTTTTTTTTAGTATGAAAACGCAGATGACTGCCGCCGCCTTAAAACCGCTTCACTAAAAATTCCCCTGGGCACTTAAGAGGGAAAAAAACTGACCAAAAAACTCAAGCGGGAATGTTCCCCCTGATAAAGTCTTTCCAGCAAAGCTGGAAAAAAAAAAAGCTGAAGCTCAGGTGGCAACTTTATGACAGAGTGGGGGAGGGACGGGGGCAGCCACAGCAGCATGGGTCGGGAAAGTGGCACAATGACATTCTGGGGGTTTGGCAAAAACCGGGTAAGCCACAGAGTGGCACAATGATACAGTGTGGGGGTTTCCACAAAGCAGAAAGCATGAGATCAGATGGCACAATAAAATTCGGAGGGGGCAAAACAGTATTGGGCCAAACAAGTGGCCCAATGAACAGTGGGGGAGGTCACACACAGCAGAAATTAGATCGGGGCGTGGAAACAAAAACTTTCGGGAGGCACAAAAACAAATTGGGGCCACAAGGGGCCCACAATCACACAGTGTGGGGGTTTCCACGGCGGCAGCAGTATGAGATCGGGCAGGGGCACAATGACATTTTTTGGAGGCGGCAAAACAGTATTACCCACAAGGGGCCCACAATCACAAAAAATGTGGAGGTCACGGCGGCAGCAGTATGAGATAAAGGCAGGGGCCCCAAAGAAAATTCTGGAGGGGGCTAAACAGTATTAGGCCCCCCAAAAGTGGCACAATCAAAACAGGGGTGGAGGTCACGGCGGCAGCAGTAGAGATCGGCATTTGGAAACAATGACTTTTCTGGAGGCGGCTAAACACTATTGGGGCCACAAGTGGCACAATCAAAACAGTGGGGAAAAGGTCACGGCGGCCCGCAGTTTTAGATCGGGCAGGGGCACAATGACATTCTGGAGGGGGTTTTAAAGTATTGGGCCCCCAAGGGTGGCACAATCAAAACAGTGTGGAGGCCCACGACAGCAGCAGAAATGAGATCAGGCAGGGGCCCCTTTACTTTTCATGGGGGTTTGGGAAAAAACGGAGGAACCCACAAAATGGCCCAATAAACTGAGAGGGGAGGTCACGGCGGCACCCAGCATGGGGGCCCAGGCGGGTGGCACAATGACACAGTGTGGGGGGAACATGGCAGCAGCCAAGCAAAACAGGGAGGCAGCCCAGGGCACAATGAAAACCAGTGGGAAACCCACGGAAAACACAAAAAAACAGGCAGCATGGGGTCATAGAGGGGCACAATAAACAGAGTTTTTGAGGTGAGGGGGCAATACCAGCCCCTGGTAAAGATGGGGGGGTGGGGCAGATGGAAAACGCCGCAGATGTTTTTTAAATCAGGGGTGGTGGCATCAGAAAGGGGCTGGGGGCAGGTTTTTAAAAACCCCAGACTGACGCCAAAGGCATTGGTGTGTGGAAACCCCTGGCCGATCCACCCCGATTCATTTTACAAATTCGGGTCTTTTCCACATTTCCCGGGAAACAAGCGGGTTTTTCCTTGGGGAAAACGATGGCCCCCCCCCGCCCGGGAAAAACCCCGCTCTGATCCCACACTACGGGTTTGGGCAGGACAGTTTCTTCCACTGCAAACTGGGCAAGTTGGGCCACACCCCCAGTTTTGGCTCCCCAGTAGCCCAGGGGATCTTCAAAACGAGGTGGCAGAGTGTTTGTCCAAGTGGGCCACAACCTTTGGTTCAGGGACTCCCTCCGGGTCCTGCTGCTGCGTTTCCCGCGACTGCCCTCCTCATGGCGGGTGAAGGAAGCGCTCACAGTGCTCCAGACTTAGTTACAAACTGATGGAGTGGAAGGGGCCCCCCCTTTCCCCCCAGCACCCGGCAGTGGGACTTGGGGCGCTGAGGAAACCCCCCTTCAGCCCTTTCAGAGGGGGGGGACGTTGCCCCCACATAGGAAAGGGGGCCAAACTTTTTTACGGAGGTTTTTCCCTATAGAATTTGATTTTGTTTTCCCTCTAAAAGGGCGGGGGAAAAAGGCTCCCATTTTGGCCCGGGGTAGGGGAGGGTCCAATAGGGGGGAAAGAGCCAGAAGTAAATCCCTCTGCCGGTTTCTGACTATTCGGCGGGTCACTACCCCGGGCCCAAATAACCCGGCTGCGGCCATCTGCACAAGTGACACCGGGGGGCTCCCTGCCTTTTTTTTCCACGTATACTCCAAAACGGTGTTTGGGGGGTCATCTGCCTCATCTTCCTCATTTTCCATCCCCCTTTCCCCAGCTGCTCCGCCCCTCCTCTCTTGTCACCGGGGAAAAAAAATCCACTCATTTCACCAGCAATGTTTCCTCCAAAAAAAAAACCTTTCCCTCCATTTCATCCCCACCCGGACAAATGTGGCCACGAAAAGGTAGTCGCCACGTCTCCATCCCCTGCCCAGAACAGATTTTTCAGAAACCCTGTTCAGGACAGGGAGCAGGGGGAAGACTTTTTAAACCCTAGTCCGGCACTGACAAATAACGCCGCCTCCTTAAATTTCCCTCAACAAACGGCAGGTGCCCACGCAGGGGACCCTCCCACTGGCTGAATCAAAGTTACACAGGGAGAAACTTCTGCCCGCCGGGATCATCAAAAAAACGTAAGGGCCTTTTCTCTTTTCCCTTTTAAAGCCCGGTCCAACAGGGCAGGCGGAATTCCAGCGGGGGAAAAACATCGCATATAAAGAGTGTTTGGGGGGGGCCCCGTTCTGCCGCTGCAATTCGAGGGGGGTGTTCCGGGCTTTGTACGAAATGGATAAAGTGCATGCACAGTTTCCGGGCCATTTTCAGAACCCTTGCTGAAATCGGTGGAAACCCTTCAGGAACCTTTTTCCAACCAGATTGAACCCCGGGGCCCCAAAGGCAGGGCGCATGGCCCCATCCCTCCTCGATGAAACGCGGCAAAAAATTTTCCCTTTCCCATTGTCTGTCCCATGGTTCCAAAATTTCAGTTGGCAGGGGAAAAAAGCCACTAACATCGATTTTTCTTGCTGCATGACACGGAGCAGTTCCTCCCCTGTGTGTTTTTCTTCGTCCCGAGGCAACCCAAAGGTGTAGAACTGCGTAAACACCCGGGGCGGCCCTCACATGTGGTATGAGGGAGCATTACTTGTGGGGGGCTGAGATGGTGGGGGTGGGGGAAAAGGAGGAGGAGGGGGACATTGGCGAAAGGTCACATTAAAACAAACGGGGAGGAAAAGGGCGTCTTTTTGGTCCAATTTGTTGGTGTCCCGGGGCTGGAAGAAACAATCACCCAGGGGGCCTTTTTAAAGGAAAATGTACTGGCCTGACCGTATTTTTAACAAAACCAGACTTTCCGGGGCGGGCCTTTCACCTTGGAACAAACCGATAACTAAAGGAAACGACCCACCTTCTTTTTTTCTCATTTTTTATAAATTTTCGGTATTTCCCCTTTTTGGAAAAGAAATTAAAGGGTTTTGGGAAAACTCCCCAAATCCGGCTCGTCACAAGCCATTAATTCCTGAACGGTGCAGAGCCCCCTTTTTGGGAAAAGGGCGGGGAAACGCATTACCAAAAACTTGGACAGGAGCACGGTCGGGCTGTTGCACCTTAAAATTTTTTTGGACGCTTTACTGTTAACCTTTGCAAATCGCCTCGTTTAAACGACTGCTGGCGGCCCATGAGTAGCGAGGACAGGAGCATCGGACCGGAATGTTTGTAAAAGAGAAAAAAGCCCCTTCTGTTTTAAGGGTGGGGGACCCTTGACGGGCGGGCAATGGAAAATCATCCCAAACTGGGCGCGGGCTGCTGCTTTGCTACGGGGGCCAGGAGGGAAACCCCACATCTGAGCCAGGGTTTTTTTCCCAGGCCCCCCGGGGATTTTAAAAGCTGCCTGTGGGGGAACGCGGGGCCGGGTGCCAATGTTTGGACCCCGGCCCAAACGCTTCACTTTCTGCCAACTTTTTCTACATTTACCCATTTTTCGGCCCCTTTCCGGTGTTTAGCAAAAAAACTGCCACACCGCCGAGAAATCGGTTTTTTAACCACCAACGCCCCGGGCACTGAGTAAACTAACTGCCGCCGCGGGCCGTCGTTTAAGCCCCTTTGCTGCTACTTTTTTGGGACCGGGGGCAACGGGTTTTTTTTACCCCGTGGGGGCCTTTGGGCCCCCCGGACCTCACACTGCTGCTATCCTCGGGACCAGGGCCACACACCCCCCCTTGCTGGCTCCCTGCTCTCCCCTGACGCGCAAGCTGACGCCCTCTTCTCCTGACATGATGAAGCCCTTGCCTCACCCGGCCCCCAAAGGGTGGGTGGGCTAAAATCATAAATTCTATTTGGGGTTTTCATCGTCACGCTGTCCTCATCCCCCGATCTTTGGGATGCCGGGGCTGACCTCTCACAACATGGGCCTCCCATGCCACTCCCACAAATATACCTTGTCGCCTACTTTCAAGAAGCAGGGGAAAATTGGGCCCCCTTTCTTCGCTGCCAAATTTGCTGCTGAAATGCCCTTTCCCCAAATTGTTCATTTCCCCGCTATATTTGTTGCCTTTGCCCCGACCACATAGTAGAAACTTTTGGCTTTAGGGGAAACCGGATGGGACAGAGGGGGGCTGAGGGCAAAGGGGGGGCCGCTGACCCACCCCCCAGGGGCCCTTCCAACTAATGGTTGGGGTCTGAGGTTTCCCCCCACTCCTTTGGGTGGGGTTTTCAGATGTCCCCTCTGGGAAAAAGGGAAAGGATTACCTAGTCAACCAATCAAAAAAACCCTTGGGGTTTTCTGAACAAAACACGGCCGCTAAAATGAACAGTGCATTTTTGGCCTCACCGAGTTACCCCTGTGCGACGTCCCCTTGCCCGTGCTGGGGACCTGGGGCCCGTTCCCCGGGAAAGTTTGTGCCACTGCCACTCGCAGGTGCCCGAGGGTTTCCACCTCTCCCGTCCCGACATATTGTTTTTTTTAAAATGGGACAAAACTGTTTGATATGAAAATCTGTATTGAAAAAATAAACAAACCCCTTTTTTTTTACCTTTCCCAAAAGAAAACCCCTAACAAGCTTGGGTAAAACCCTTGGAAAATAAATTTCGCTCCCACAAATGGCCAGGAAAAATTTACTTGTTTGGTTTTCGTTTAAAAACACTGTGTGTTTTTTCAAAAATTTTAAAAACACAAACTGGCTTAATTAAACCCTTTTGACCAAAGAATTTTAAAGGGTTTCAGGGAAAAAAAATTTAAAAATTTTTTGGTGTTTTTAAAAGATGTTTTTTTTTGTCAGCACACCGCAAAAAAAACGCTTAATTAAACCCCCGAAATGTAAAAGCGCCAAAGAATTGAGGCCCCCCAAACAATTTGCTTTTTAGCCCTGGTTTTTTCAATTGCGTGTTTTCTACGCCACACAAAAGAAAATCAGGGTTTTAATTAACCTTTGCTTGTGAATTAGGCTACAGGAAAAAAATTTTTATAAATTTTTTCGTTGAAAAAGAAAGGTTTTTTTTTTGTCAGCACACCACAAAACAACCTTAAAAATTTAAACCCCCGGATGTAAATTTTTTCCAAAGAATTTTAGCCCACAAACTAGTTTAATTTTTAAACGTGTTACAATTGCGTGTTTTTTAAAGGGGCCCCACAACAAGAGATACAGTTTTAATTAAAACCCTTTTCCTAGTGATTTTTGGCTACGGAAAAATTTATAATTTTGGCGTTTAAAAAAACGTTTTCCCCTTTGGGGGGCAGCCCCACCACAAAACAACGCTTAATTAACCTCTGGATGAAATTTCGCCAAAAAAATTAGCCCCGAAAAAACTATACTTTGTACTGTTAAAAATTTTCTTTTTTTTCTACGCCACACAACAAAAAGATCCCG
>JAODAL010067534.1:0-17252 GCA_025379985.1 Phyllomedusa bahiana | reverse complement strand
GGGTTCAATTAGAAAAATACATGAACCAAGATAAGGTGCTCAGGTACAAAATGGATTACCAATATAATTTATGTTGGTTCAATAGGATGAATATAATGTGACAGATTGGAAACTAGGACTTGTGTTCCCATATAAAATATGTCAGATTTAATAAGTAAGAAGAATAAAACAGCATATAAACTGAAAAGCACAATGCGTTTCACTTGCTCCCTGGCAAGCGCCATCAGGTCTGCGGCCACATGGAGTTGTGTAATAGATATACAACAAACTTGGTGGTCTCAAACACAAACAGTGACAGCGAGGCTCAATCATCCACCAGAGAACCACAAAATGGCCGCTACCATTCAAGTGACTAGAGAGACGTATCAAAGGGCTGTTCTAATAATTTATTTTTTTTTTTAGAGCTTCAGGCTGGCTTAAAGGGCTTGTCTCACTACAGCGATTCATCTTACCTCAGTTCTGTTTTCTCAGTTTCATTTTTGAATTTACTGTCTTTACTGACTACTATTGGCCTGTAGTGATGAGCTGCTGAGGCCACCAGTTCTGTAGCTATAGCAACCAGCACTGGCAGCCTATCATAAGAGATCGAACAGGTCTGTAGCTATAGCGACCAGCACTGGCAGCCTATCAGAAGAGATCGAACAGGTCTGTAGCTATAGTGACCAGCACTGGCAGTCTATCAGGAGAGATCCAACAGGTCTGTAGCTATAGTGACCTGAGGAGCTGATGCAGCCTATACAAGAGGGGATATCTAGGAATAGGTAGGACACGGGTTAATGGACATATATTGCAAACTGACTTGTTTTTGCAAGATCTTTAACATAAAAAGCAATCCTTGTAGTGAGAAAACCCTTTTAAGCTAGCTATGACCTGACTGTGAGACAAATGAGGAGGGCGGTGCTTCCATCCATCCTCCCCATTCTTTTCTATGGGAGCTCCGAATATAGCTAAGCACACTCTCTTGGTGATATTCAGAACTCCCACAGAAATGTATGGGGAGGCTGGCCGCAAGAGTCACCCTCTTTGTTCTGCAACACAGTTGGCTCATGGCTGGCTTCAGCCAATGTAAAGCTCTGAAAAGCGTTCGTTGGGACACCCTTTTAAAGTTTCTTGCAAAGGAAGTATCAACGAGCTCTGCTGACCCGTGAAGAATTGTAAAGGGCCCGTAGTGCAAGACCAGGATTACAACTCCATCATTCTCGGGATCGTATGAAAATCATATTCTATTGATATGATTTTACTTTTGGAAAATCCCTTTAGCTGACTTGATGAGCCTGCCTTAGTACTCCGCACCTGGAACGCCATGGGCTATGTTACAACGTTAGTTGTAGTGTTAGTTTCTGTTAATTACTGCTCATGGTTGGATGGTTTGCTATCCTAAATCCAGCCAAGAGGCATCTAGAGGCTTTTATTTAGGTGTTACTGTATTGTTTTTTAGGTGTTACACATTTTCTTCCTCGTGATGAGCTTTTCACACTGCTTATATCGGCGTGGTATTTTTTAGCGTCAAAAGTTATTTTGTTTAAGACCAGTACCTGAAGCCAAGCTTGACACTGCTTAGCATGGAGATTTACAAAAGATTAGAATAAATTATATGGAAGGAACTAGACATGCATTACAAATTACAGTGGTGTCAGGTGAAGTGTCCTGACAATTCATTTCATTATTTTTGTCATGCTACTGCCCAGGACAGTTCATTCTGATTACATGTACTGTATACGGTTATTGTCTTTGAAATTATTTACTTGGAAAATCTGCAGGGGTCAAAGGCTTAGCTATTAAACATGCCTGTCAAAACATAAGTACAATCCTTATCATCAAAAAGCACGTATTTCAAATCATTGCCTCCTACCACAAATCAGATCCTATTACTATGAAGGTTACAATAGGAACATTCAGGCATGCCATGAGCTACTAGAAGCTTTTTGCATATATAGTACGTAAATAAATGAAAGTTAGTACAGTAGTTTATTAGGGGAAAGTTACATCTTTCTAACCTTCCAGCTGCCTGAACTTTTTCTTACCTTTCCTGCGATCTCTTAGCAGGGCTTGTCCACCTCATTTTTTTTACATTTTTATTATTACCATAGCAGGGCCCATGTAAAATAAAAAAACATAGTCACCGTCGGTCTTCTGTTTTCTTCTTCCAGACAGGAATGTCAGCGCTGCTGCGGTCACGTGCCACTGCCTGACTTCACCAGTTGGGCGGCTCACTTTCGAACCATGATGTCATGCAAAATTGCACATGGCTGCATACTTAAGAACTAAAGGGGTTTTCTAGCCTACGAAGATCATAGTTTAAAATGAGGGGCCCAAAAATGTAAGGATGTATGTCCCTGGTTACCATAGGCAAAGTGCTATGGTTTAGGAGAACGGGCTGTTTCATTAGAGCTTAGCAACGAAGATTGAGCCCAGGACGTGAACGAAATCGGGCATGTGAGGGAGATGCAGGGAACAGGTCGCAGACGGGAGCGCACATGTGAGAGAGATGAGGAAAGGTCGTCGGAGGGGGGCGATGGGGAGATGCAGGGAACAGTCGCGACAGGGAGTGCGCATGTGGGGAGAGTGGGAACAGTCGCGAGGGACGCGCAGGGGGGACATGTGCATGGACGAGAGGACAAGAGAGAGATTGATTTTGACTGACAGCAATCAGTGGTAGGTGCGACCTAGTTGCAGCACCAAGAAGAAAGAGCTGTAAGATTATGGTAATCGAGCAAGTGGCAGGTGTCAAAAAGATCTGAAAATGATCAAGTTTTCAAGCGCCTAGCCTCAATCTGTGGCATGTGGAAGTTTTAATGGAGGATTAATAAATTCTCATGTTTTAAAGAATAGCTGCAAGCCATCTAATTTTGCTATGTTCAGCAAGCTGGAGTGTATTGTTCAAAGTGGCATGTGGAAGGGGCATAAAAACCAGATTAAATGCAAGGTTCGTTAGCCACATGAAACCTCAAAAATCAGATGAAGGGATGTGGAAATATTGTGCGATGCCTCTTGTTTGTGGACATGCCACGTATTCATCATTTGTCGCCAACTGAGAGGGACAGAATCCTTTAACTGGGCCACATATAGCTGAAACATCTAGGCCCCATTTATGATAACAAACCATATTATCCAGCCCCTTAAAGAAGAACTGCCCGGAGTACGCCCAGGACTGCAGCTTTTCTGGATTTGGCTCCCATTGAGTACATCTAGGAAATCATTGGTCGGCAATTAAAAATGGAAGCTGTAAGCAGACAGTCTTGATGATTGGCGTGCTCAAGTGCATTCAGTGTGGCATGAGATTTCCAAGCCAACCATTAATAACCTCACTGATAGCATGCCAAGATCTGCAACTTTATGTGTGGAGCATTTATTCTGAATACTAAATACTGTAAATTGAAATGTTTTAAATATTTAGGGCCACATGTATGAAACGGTTTTGGTCTAAAACTAACTTTTGCCCATAGAAACCTATGGGGAAAAAAGTGAGTTTTAGAGTGGCCCTTAGTTTTCACTTTTTCTCCTTCCTTTGCATGTGACCATTTAGGTTAAAATGGAGAAAAAAAAACAACAAACAATAGGCAATGGATAGTACATAAGGGGAATATTGCTGTCTGTGGTTCAGGAAATTTAAAGTGGTTTGCAGACCAGTTTAGTTTGTAAACTACAAGGTCCTGTAAAAGATGACGCGGATTATATTCATAGCCAGAGAAAACATTTTGACATGCACCATATGCCATTTATAGTTATCTGCTTTATTGTAAAGTTGAGTTTCATCTAAAAGTTACAGGTCTTATCATAGTATGGCTGATTTCTGCCTGACTGCTCCATTAAAATGGAATGGAAACCCAAAATGGAGCAGCTATCACTGCAAGCTCCCAGGATGCGTGTCACCTATCATAGAAGAATAATTGCTTTAGTGTAGGAGTACTTGGTATCGAGGCACAAAAGCAACAGCGCCATAAGCATAGGAATAACAAATTCTAAACCGACAGATATAGATGGAGGAGAGCACAAGAAACAAATTTATTCTCTGATAGTATGATGTTGTACCGTGTTAGCCATAGAAAGTAGTAGAACAGTGAAGAAATCAGGCATACCTTTTAGAGGGCTAAATGAGTTATATTTGAGGGTCTTTGAGAGAATGCTCCCTTCTTCAACGATGTTATAAAAGAAATTGAAAATTCACAGACTTTTTTACAAAAAGCCCTGGACCTTCAAAAATTTTGAATTTTAAAAAACAAAATGCAATATAAGCAAAAATCTTTTAAATCAAAAACCAACTGATGAGGGGGGGAAAATTCCCTACAGTAGGTGACAGGCATGTGCATATCCCCCTGTCTCTGGTGAGATAAACATGCACAATAAAAATCTAGAAATAAGTTTGTGTGTAAAATAGTAAAAATAACCCTCAAGAACAAAACACCATGTCTATCAATATAAAATATGCAAAAATATCCTTAACAGCTGAAATAATGTACAACAAATTCTCCTGTGTCTAGATATTTCTGTTTAATACTTGTTATAGTGCCCCCTAGTATTCTAGTGATTTCCTCTCAGAACATCTACAGTGGGTACGGAAAGTATTCAGCCCTTTACATTTTAAATCTTTGTTTCATGCAGCCATTTGGTAAGATGAAAAAAGTTCATTTTCTTGCCCAATAATGTACATTTTTGCACCCCCCCCCCCCCATCTTGAAAGAATAAAAACAGAAATGTTGATATTCTTGTAAATTTATTAAACAAGAAAAACTGAAATATCACATGGTCTTAAGTATTCAGACCCTTTACTGTGGCACTCATATTTAACTCACATGCTGTCCATTTCCTTCTGATCCCCCTTAAGGTGGTTCTACTCCTTGATTAGAGTCCAGCTGTGTTTACACTGAGTCGACTTGATGAGGAAAGGCACACCTGTCTATATAAGAGCTCACAGTGCATGTCTGAGCACATGAGAATCATGAGGTCTAAGGAACTGCCCAAGGAGCTCAGAGACAGAAGTGTGGCACGGCACAGATCGGGCCAAGGTTACAAAAGAATTTCTCAGCACTCAAGGTTTCTAAGAGCACAGTGGCCTCCATAATCCTTCAATGGAAGAAGTTTGGGACGACCACAACTGTTCCTCAACCTGGCCATCCAGCCAAACTAAGCAATCGTGGGAGAAGAGGCTTGGTAAGAGAGGTAAAGAAGAACCCAAGATCACTGTGGCTGAGCTCCAGAGTTGCAGTAGGGAGATGGGAGAAAGTTCCACAAAGTCAACCAGTCGGGGCTTTATGGCAGAGTGTGCTGACGAAAGTCTGCTGACATATGAAAGCTGCATACAGTTTGCAAAAAAGGAAAGATGAATGCGGCCAAGTACAGAGATATCCTGAATTAAAACTTCTTCCAGACGCTCTGGACCTCAGACTGGGCCAAAGGTTCATCTTCCAACAAGACAATGACCCTATGCACACAGCATTCTTGACTGGCCCAGCCAGAGCCCTGACCTAAACCCAATTGAGCATCTCTGGAGAGACTTGAAAATGGCTGCCCACCAACGTTCACCATCCAACCTGAGGAAACTGGAAAGGATCTGCAAGGAAGAATGGCAGAGGATCCTCAAATCCAGGTGTGAAAACCTTGTTGCATCATTCTCAAGAAGACTCATGGCTGTACTAGCTCAAAAGGGGGCTTCTACTCAATACTGAGCAAAGGGTCTGAATGCTTAAGACCATGTAATATTTTGGTTTTTCTTGTTTAATAAATTTGCAAAAACATCTACATTTCTGGTTTTTTTCTTTCAAGATGGGGTGCAGTGTACATTAATGAGCAAAAAATGAACTTTTTTGATCTTACTAAATGGCTGCAATGAAACAAAGAGTGAAAAATTTAAAGGGGTCTGAATACTTTCCCTACCCACTGTACCTAATGTGTTCAGTGTCAGTGGTCACATGTGCTCACTAAATCAGTCAGACCACTTATATACAAATCACTAAAGTGATTGCTGATGATTGCCAGCCTTTGAGCATATAGACATTAAAACTGGCTTCTTTTCACCAGCGGAAGCCAGTGGAAGTTTATGATTGAGAATCAAAAGTACAACAGGGAGTGTTATAACAAGTATCTAGAATACCTAGACCCAGGAGCATTTTTTCAAATTGATTCTAATTAAAAATGTTGAGTGATTTAATTAAGAAAATTCAGAATTAAAGGGTTTTTCTGAGACTTTTGGACACCACATTATAAAAAAGGGTACTTACCTCTGCCATTCCAGCACCCTTTAAGTTCCGATGTTCCCTTCTGGCTCCCAGCCAGAAGGTCACTTGCATGGCTCATGTTACTGGCCTCAGCAGTCACTGCTTGCATATATAGCATGTGACCAGTGGGACCAGTGACTGGCTCACGAGAACCATGTACGTGACATCACTGCTGGAGGACAGCAGGGAACATCGCGCTCCAGCGATGTTGAAAAGTGGATGACGGGAGAAGTGAGTACCCTTTTTTTTTTTTTTAAATAAAAAAATCTCTCCCATGCTGTTTTAACAGAGCCACAGGCAGCTTCAGACTCCCCTTCTGGTTAGGATTTACAGCAGTATAAAAAATCAGCTTTTTATTCCTATTTATGTCTGTTAGAGGGACATAAGTGATAAATGGTTTTAAACAGCAGGGTAGGAGGCTACAGAGCTCTAAAGGGATAATATTTGTCAGTTAGGAACATAAACAAACTCCTCTGCTGCTGATAAGACACAGCAGGGAGTGACATCACCATCCTGACTAGCTAGAAAATGTTAGGAAAGAGGGAGACTAGAACCAAGGGAAAAATTTGTTTAAAAACAGGAGATAAGAAAATTCTCTAGTCTGAAAAAAAAAAAAATAGAAAAGAATGTTCTCAAATAGTCTTTCTTTAACTTTTCCTACTGTTTAAAGCTAATCAAGAAAAGGGAATAGCCCTTTAACCCCCTTAACCCACCTATGACGTGGATACTCATACGCTGGTAACGGGTTTGAAAAAAGGGGTCGCGGCGCAATCCCGCTTCCCAGCCGCCGGGTGTTAGGGCTATTTTAGCAAAACCCGGAGTTTAAAAGATGGCCGCGGCTTGAAAGACTGAAAAACGGGGCCGCGCACCTTTTTCAGCCCGTGGGACTTCGCCAAAAATCGCTGGGTCCCGAGGGCTAACATGGCAGCGCAGAGTTTTGTAAAGGCTTGTCTGCCATGTTCCATTGCCCCACCCCCGCCCGAGACAGGAATGGGGGAAAACCCCCTCTTTGTACACCCTAATGCTTTCCCCATGAAATGCATTAGGCGTATTAACGACGGCCCCCCAGTGGTCAAGCCCCGGGGGGGACTAAAGTTAAAGTAAAAAAAAAATAAAAAAATTTTAAGTAAAAAAAAAAAGTATTAAAAATTCAAATCACCCCCTTTCCCCAAATTTTTCAAATAAAAACAAATAAAATAATAAAAAAGTTACACATATTTGGGATCGCCCCGTCAAAAAAAATAGATCTATAAAAATATAATTAATTTATCCCCTACGCTGAAAAAACCGTAGAAAAAAAAAATTCCAAACGCCAAATTGCGTTTTGTTGGGGCATTTCACTTCACATAAAAATTGGAAGTAAAAGTAATCAAAAAAGACGCATCCATTACAAAGTGCTAGCAAAAAAAAGTACACATCTGCCCTAAAAAATGCCTCCTCACTGATGTCTGTAGGTGTTAGTACAAAAAAGTTAATGGTCGCACAAAATGGCGCCGCAGCACAAATTTCAAGAATAGAAAATGTTTGGAATTTTTTTACGGTACCAAAACATAACAGAAACCCTACATGTTTGGTATTGCCGGATGCGTAACAACCTGTAGAATACAGATAACACATCATTTTTACCGAATAAACTCCGTAAAAACAAACCTCCCGCAAACATGGCGCAAGTACGTTTTTTTTTCACATTTTGCCCCACTTAGAATTTTTTTGCTGTTCCCTAGTATACTCTATAGTAATATAAATAACACCACTAGAAAATACAACTTGTCCCGCAAAATAAAAGCCCTCATATGTCTGTGTAGGTGGAAAAAAATTTAGAGCCATATTATTATTACCGTCCGTCAGGAAGGGGTTAATTAACTCTTTAGTTTTTTTTGGATTGAGGTGTACTTTAAGACATTATTGTTTCTCTGAATTTCTTAGCAAAGTTCTATGTACGCAAATAAATTACATCAAAGTACCAGTAGGATTTTACATCCTTTGCTGTATAACAACTGTGCGAGTACCTCCTAGACAAAGAGGGGGGCATGGATGAATGGGGTTGCGCTAGATATCTGGCGTCTTTTCAGCCCAATATCAGGCGCAGCCCCATTCATACATGTTTAAATCCCCGCCTGTCACTATCAGGCGCATTACATAGCATCTGCAGCGCTTTGTAATGCGCCCGACCTTGGGGGTGGGAGGAGGGGTGCACTAGAACAGTAGTGAAGCTACATATTTATAGCTTCGCTTCGGCATTACTAGGCGCACTACTACTGGAACAGGTAAACCACTTTCAAAGTGGTTTACCTGAGCCAGAAATGTCGCTCTAGTGCTAGAATGCGCCTGATTTATGACACTCTGTAGAGCAGGTTCATAAATCAGGCGTATTCTATGCCATTATTATGCGCATTAAATTTGGCGTTAAATCGCCAAATTTCATATATGTCGCCCATAGTGTGTTCTCCATGGGGTGCACAAATCATAGCTTGAGAACCTATACTTTAAGAGATTATGCTGTACAATCCTGCACTACAACAAATAGTAAATCAACAACTAGTTTTCACTGCTTAAAGGGACACTACCATCAAAATTTTGCTTTTCACATATTGACAAGCAATATGCAACAATTATATGGTTTTTTTTTATTAATGGCTTGTTGGTTTCCTCATATACTTTAAGTTTTCCTGTGTACATGACTTCCTGGTTTGTCTACGACTTCCTCTTTATCAGCTCTGATAGCACAGCGGTCAGAGGATTGCTTGATGGTTCTTTTTCCAGGCCAGCTATGGCCTGAGAGTTGTATTATCAGTTGGACCTGATGAGTGTGAAGAAACTCCCTCACCAGTGTAGAAAAAGATTAACTCATTATATTTTCATGTATTGCTTTTTTCATTGTTCTGTGGTCAAGTCTAGTGATATCTATTCCAGTCCAGAGAATAATCGAGCAATCACATTATTACCTACTATTTGTAATGAGACTATATAGAGAGTAGCAGCACCAGTAATAAATTGAGATTAGTCTGCCCTTTTCACTATAACAGCTAGAAAATGACAAGATTTTATTTGTAATTTTTAATTGCATAGGACTGCCGAAATAAAAAAAATAAAAATACTGCCAAAAATCCTAAAAAAAAATTGTCCAGGAGTATTACTTTTAACAAAAATACTCCTTTCTGATGGAAGTGTCACTTTAACGTTATGATCTCAGTGATAACAGTGGTTACATCCACAAATAGAATGCTCTGGCACGGACACAAGGAAAGCGTTACTAAGCTTCAATTCCTCTGCATCCAATTTGCAAGCAGATGCTATTCTAAAGGCGTCCAGACTCTGATTATAGGCAGACACATGTTAATAACTTTGTGCAGACATCTGCTTGTAGGCAAGCATATCAAGATTAATTCCACTCTAGTGCTAAACTGTGCTAGAAAACTCGGAGTATTCAATATGCATCAGTAACTGACCTGAAATTTATACTCCTGGCTATATTATGAGGTCAACTTATAATGTTGTGTCACATGGAAAATAAGTGTTGGATGCTAGATCTAGAACAGAAATGGAAGAAATTGAAAAAAAAAAAAAATCTGCAAACATTTTTTTCAAGTTAATATAAAATCTTTCTATTTAAAAGGAACCTGTCACATTGAATATGCTCTGATCTTTGGGCGGCATTTTATAGAGTAGGAGGAACTGAGCAGATCAATATAGTGTTCTTTAATGAAAGATTCACTAGAACTCCTATTTTATAAATTTAAATCCCTGTTTATTTAGGGTTAAGAAGTCCAGTGGGCTGTCTCATCAGTGATTGAAAGCCTTTCCTTGTGCATACAGAGATAGCTGTCAGTTAATGATAGCTGTCAATCACTGATAACACCGCCCACTGGACTCCATAAACCAGAATAAGCAGGGTTTCAAATTAATAAAATGCTAGTTGTACTGACTCTTTCTCCACATAACAATATATGAATCCCCTCAGCTTCTTCAGCTCTATAACATGTCGCCAACAGATCAGATAGCATGTTCAATGGGGCAGGTTCCCTTTTGGAAAGCACATTAAATATCTTTGAAGGACCTTTCTGGTGTAAAAAAAAAAAAAAAAAAACATTTTCAAATTCTCTGTTTTAAGGATTTAGATACAGGGAGTCCTTCATTCCAGACCGTATTAGCCAAGGCGGGGAAATGACAAGAAATGCGACCAAACGCCAAACAAAATAACGTTGACTCAAAATTTAAAAGGGGTTTTTGCCATGAATTTTAAAATTGACGTGGAAAGTTGTAATTAAATAATCATTTTCCCACCCATCTTTATTAAAAATTTGGACTGTTTTTCCCTTAATGTCCTTTAATGATCCTTTGGTTTTACATCGCTCCGGGGATAGTCCAGGTTTTTGTCCTGGTCCTTTGCTCGACATCCCTTCCTTCTCAGGCAGTTACTGAGTGTTAAAAAACCCGGGTGCGTCATTTACTCCTGTCCTCTGTACTCCGTAGTAATTAGTCAAACAGTGCAAAAAAAAGAAAGAAAGAATCAATGAGGTATTTTTTTAAAAAAGGGAAAAATAAAACCCACGGTTTGGTTCCTACGGGGATTTGAAACCGGGGACCCTTTTTGCCTGGAGATAATTTTTTCTCTGACTACAATGTAGCTATCAGTTTACACATAAACAGCCCTTTTTTTGGGACTCAGGGAAAGGCCGGGTGATGTCATCCTGTTGGGAAATGCATGAAATTAAATCAAATCACCCGCCCCCCCTTCTGAGCACACAGAGTGAAGAGTGGATGCAGGAGGTTTGAGTGAGTTTGTGGAAAACCCCATTAAAAAAAACATTTTACCCTTTTTTGAAAAATAAGCAAAGTATAAATAAAATATATAGGATGTGGAATAAAAATAGTGTCCTTTTTGCAATCCAAATATTACTACTAAATAAAAGTTATAAAATTTTTAGTAAAGAAAATAGAAAAATGTTCAGTAATAAATATATCCCCAAGTAAATTAATAACATTAGGTAATTTTATGCACCCCAAAATAATAAAAAACCCCAAATAAAGTAACATAAATATCGACAAAAGTATAAAAGATGGGAGATACAAACCAGCGTTTTTTAAAAACTAATGCAAGTTTTTGCACTCAGCTGCCTCAGGGCCAAGTAGTGTACGCTTGAATCGAGCTTAATAAAAAATTTTGGAGCTTTCTTTGGTGTTTTTTCTCTGTCTTGCCCTCTCTTTTCCCAGAAAAGTTTCCCCCTCCCCTCCCCATAGATTTTTAGGGAGCAGCTGTAACACTTGTCTTTTGTAAACAGGGACAAAAATTTTCAGCAGGTTTTCAGAATGAAAAAAGTTTGGGGAGGTAGGGGACAACATTAAAAAGGGACAATATTGTTTAAAAATGGGCAACCCCAAACCCATTTTAAAACTTGCTTTAGCTCAGTTAAAATTTTGTAACTTTGGAAAATTTTCCTTGTCTCTATTTTGGGTTACAGTTCTTTGGTGGTTATACAATAAACAGAAATACCAGGAAAAAAATGATTTTTTAAAAGGGCTTTTTCCCTTTCTCATCTTTGATTGGTTGGGTTTTGATTTTTTGTGTGTGCATTCTGCGGCGAACCCTAGAGAAGCCAGGGCCCATAAAAAATTTTTTGGGATGCTCCCCCCCCCCACCCCCCCCTGCCCAACGACCATGTCCCAGGACATCCCTGTTAGATAATTTTAGATAATACAAGGGGCAAAATACCCACCATAATTTTCCCATCTACTGCTCCCAAATTTTCAAATCCACTTTTACCAAAAAAAAAACCATTCCAAATTTAAACGTATTACAAAAGGGGACTAAATTTAAAACCCACCAAAAAACCCCGCCAAACAAATTACCACCTCTTAGTGAAGGAATAATTAAACCCCTACACTAAAAAGGGACCCGGGTACCCCAAAGGCCCAATTTACTGTCTAATAAAAAATTAATAAATAAATAAAAATTATAGTGCCCATAAAGGGGGAAAATTAATACTGGGTGTAAAACGGCTTTTGCAGACTGTATTTTTCCCACCATAAAAGGGGACCATATAAGGGGTAGACCCCCAATGTACACGGCTCTGCCCGGGGACTGTATAAAAACCCCCCCCCTTTTTAAAAGTGCCCTTATAGGGGTTTAACCCCCAAGTGTACCCCGGCTCTGCAGCTGTATATTCCCCTCCATACAGTGCCCAATATGGGTGTTTGGGCGGGGTTTTCCAGGCTTCCCAGACTGTTTATTTCCCTTTACAGTGACCATATAGGGGGTAGTACCCAGTGTACACAGCCTTGTGCAGACTTTAAAAATTTTTGGATTAAAGTGAAAGTTTATTTGGGGAATCACAGGTGGGTTTCTCTAAACCAGTCTTTTGACTTTCTCTTTTGTTCTGAATCCCGGGTCCAGTTTTCCCATCTTGATGAAAACTCCCGACCACTTGCCCCTCCCTGATTTTAGACAAAAAAATACCCTTTTAGAATCCTGCCCTTTTCCCCGGGCACCTGCCCCCTGGATTATTGGGTGCATTTAGGCAGGGCTGGGGTTTTTTAAATAGGATATTTGGGGGCCCCCAAAATAGGGCAAGCTTTGGGTGGGCCAATAGAACGTGCCCTTTTTGGCAGGGTTTGGGTGGGGGTTTTTTGGGGCCCCCAAATAGGCAAGGTTTTTGGTAGCCAATAGAAGGGTTCCCATATAGGGGGGCGGGGTTTTTTAGGTTTGCTATAGGGAAAGCCTTACAGGTTTGTAGGGGTTTTAGGGGGGAAAAGGGGGCCCAAATATGGGGTTGGGTTTAGGTGGGCAAAAGGGGGCCCCATAAAAAGTAAACGGCCCGGGGTTTTGGTGGGGAGATAAGGCAGGCTTGGGGGGGGTATGAGGCGGGCCCATTGGGGGCTGTACAGGAAAGGCTTTTTGGGGGCTTTTTATAGGCAGGCAGGCATATAGGGGGTTTTGTATAGGCAGGCAGGCTTTAAGGGGCTTTTTATAGGCAGGCGGCTTATAGGGGGCTGAAATAGGCAGGCGGGCCCAGGCGGAATTTAGGGGGCTGTTTGGCAGGCGGGCAAAAAAGGGGGGCCCGGTATAGGCAGGCAGGGAGGCAAAAGGGGGGCGTAAAAGGCAGGCAAGGGGGGGAGATAGGGGGCTTTTTATAGGCGGGCAAGCGGGAAAGATGGGGGGGCCGGGTGAGGCAGGCAGGAATATGGGGGGCTTGTATAGGCAGGCGGGCATAAAAGGGGGCTGTTTTAGGCGGGCCCAGGCTTAAAAGGGGGCCCTGTTTGGGCCCAGGAAGGGCATATAGGGGGCTTTATGGGCGGCAGGCATATGGGGGGCGTTTAGGCGGCAGGGTATATAGGGGGTGTTTTAGGAAGGCGGGTTTAATGGGGGGCTAATGGCCCAGGAAAATATGGGGTTTTATGGCAGGCATTTTGGGGTATGGAGGCATAGGGGGGGTTTTAGGCGGGCATATGGGGGGCTTTTGGCAGGCATAGGGGGGCTTAGGGCTATGGGGGCAATAGGCAGGCTTTATGGGGGGTTTAGGCATTTTTTATAGGGGGCTATAGGCGGGGCTTAAAAGGGGGGTTTATAGGCGGGGCTTTTGGGGGGGTTTTAAGGCAGGCATTGGGGGGTATGGGGCAGGGCATATGGGGGGGCAAATGGCGGGGCATATGGGGGGGTTTTAGGCCAGGCAAATGGGGGGTTTATAGGTGGGGCTTAGGGGGGGTTATGGCCCCAGGCATATGGGGGGCTATAGGCGGGGCCATTTGGGGTTAGTTTAAAATAAGAAAAAACCCTTCCCTTCACCTCGCTCCACGCTCCCCCGTTGCCCCGGCTCGCCCCGCTCTGCTGCTCTCCCTGCAGGCTCTGCGCTCAGCGCGGGCGGCCCCGGGTGATGTGACTTAAACCGCACGGGGGGCCCCCAATTGGGGACCAAGAGGGTCGGAAAAGGGGGAAAAGTAAAAAGGCGGGAGCGATCGGCGTTTCCGTCCTGGTTTTTCCCCCGAGAAGCCCTGCCTCCTGAACGCCGGGCCGGGGGGCCCGGGGGGTTCAGAGGGAGTATGCGCTGGGCCCCGCAGCTCCCCCCCCGCCGCAGTGAAACTGTTTAAGGGTTCACTGCCGGCGAAGCCCAGGAGCCCCCGGCATTTAAAGGCGGTTGGGGACGAAAAATTGGGTAGCTGCCCGGGGGGCCCCCCCCCTAAGCGAAGGGGCCCCCGGGAAATTGGCCCCCCGGTCCCCGGATTTAAGGGGTGTTTCCCAAAGGGGGAAAGGGGTTTTTGGATTTTTAATTATATTTTTTTAATTTTGGTGGGGGGGGTTTTGGGGATTTTTTTTAAAATTTTTATGGTGCCCCCCAATTGATTTTCTTTGAAGGGTTGGGGTTGAGGGGGTTTGGTTTTGTTTTGAAAATAAAATTAAAAAGGTTTTTTGAAAAAATTTCAAACCTTTGGGGTTTTGTATATTTTATACATTTTAAGAATCCCCCAAGGTTTTTTATTGTTTTCCCTTCAAATTTTGGGAAATTTGAAAAAATTTTTATAAAATAGACCTTCTCTGTAAAGGGTTTTGATAGGTACTGACAAGCCTTCTTATAAACCCTTCCCAAATTTCCCCGTTTAATTTCCCCAAGTTCGGGGGGGCTTCCACAAAACTTTTGGGTTTCCTTTTGGGGGATGATCCATTTCCAATGAAAGGCCTTTTTGGGGGGTACCTGGAGGTTGTTTTTTAAAGTCCCCAATTTTGGGGTTTTAAAAATTTAAATTTGATTGTGGGGGGTTTTTTTAGATTATTTTTCCCAAAATTGCTGGGGAAAGTAGGGAAACCTGTTCAAAATTGGCTCCTTTAGTTTTTTTTGGATAGGAAAGGCCCAACTTTCTTATGCTTTCAGCAGGCAGGAGGGAGCCCCCTTTCGGCACATTGGGTACAAAACTTTTTTTTTAAAATTTAAGGGGGTTTGCCCCCCTTTTCAGGGGCCTTAGTAAAGTGGCCCCCCAGGGGGTGGGAAGTTCCCCGGGAATCGAGGGAGCCCAAAGGTCCTCTACCACTTGGACAAACCCCCCAAGTATTCTGAATAGCACATTTTAGATGAGGGCCCGTCTATAGATTTTGCATTGGGCACAAAAGCTAAAGTTTACGCCTCAGTTTCCTTCTATTAACCCCTTTCTTCTCGGGAAAGGGTTTTCCCAAATTTTGGGGCCCCCCCCTAATTTGTGGATAAGGAGAGCTCCATGTTAGGTCCCTCAGATCATGTGAAAGAGGACAGCACTTTCCTGAGCTGGATCCCTCATTTAAAAATTGGGTACATGCAGCTGTTTCCCCATTATATTTAAAATTTCTTTTCCCCTAGGCCCTAGACATAAAATTTCAAGGATATGGAAAATAATAAATTTTTAAACTTTTTTTGGGGTTTTGTTTTTTTAAGTTTGGGAGTCTAGGCATGCTTTGATATACGGGGCCCTTTGGTGACGTTTTATTTAAAGTGCAGTGTGTTCCGTATCGGGGGCAAGGAAAAAGATTCCCCCAGTATTTAAAATTTTAAACCCTACCTTTAATTTCCAAAAAAGGAACCCCCAGCATCCAATAAATAAATTTTATCTTTTTAATTGAATTTTTCCTTTAATTTCCAATTAAGCACACGGGGGAAGGGTGATTTTATCCATTTGGGCCCCTTTACAGCCCCTTTTAACATGGACTTAGTCCCCTTGGTACCTATCAAACATTGAGTTTTTTTATTGGTGAAATTTTTCCCAAATTTTTGGAAACTTTTTCATGAATCTAAACTCTAGAAAGGACACAAATTTCTACTGTGGGGAAAATGGAATAGGAAAGGATGGATTTTTGTCGAAATTTTTTTGTTTTCCCCCAAAAATTATGCGGAAACCAAAGGTCTCCCAAACCCCTTTCCCGGGAAAAATTAATGGTTTGCTAGTCAGGAGAAAAAAGCAGTCTTTTGATTTAAGGTATTATAAAAGGGTTATTTAAAAAGGTTTTTTAGAAGAACTTTAAAACCCCTTTGGGGAATAATTAAAGGAGTTGTCTCACTAGAAAGATTAGCATTCAAAATGTGGGGAACATTAAATCAAGACTTTTTCCAAATACATTCCTCTTTTGATATTACCTTGGTCAGGAGGTAAGAGAGATTTTATCTGCTCTGAGTGCACACAGGTTTCTCTGGTTACCGGCCTGCTCTCCCTTCCTGAATAGATGGAGAACAGGGATTGATGTCATCAGGACAGACTGAAGCTTGAGAACAGTGTATTAGCTTAACAACCAAAGGAATAATTTAAATTTTATTTTTTACTTTGTGCCTGTAGCTTTGCATTAAAGATTTAAAAACGCCTCATCATGTCAGGCAATTAAAAAAAACTGGAATAGGAGCGATAAACCAATCACTTATATAGAACCACCCACAGCCTAACCAGCAAGTGTGAGGAAGTGTGAGTCTGAAACTGCCTGTGGCTCTGTGAAACGGCATGGGGAGACAACCCCTTTAGCAAAAATGTATGTTTTGTTTCCCGTACTACCTGTTTTCACATGTATCACATGTGGGTTGGCATTGCATCAGAATCAACATCAATATGTTAGTGTCTGTGTTTTTTATTTGTTTTTATTTCCTGCTGGTTATCAGTGTATTTTTAAAAAACACCCAAGTTTTGGAAACCTTCCATAAAGGGATTTTCTCACTGGAAAGATTAGCTTTCAACATAAAGGGGCAGTTAAATTAAGACTTTTTCTAACTACATTGGTCAATAGATTTTACTTTTACCAAGAGATAAGAGCTTTTAATGTTCCCCTTTGGGTGCACATGGAAACCTGCTCCAGACCCTACTTTTTACCCGATGAGACAGAGGGCAGGGAAAGTCACCCAAAAAACAGATGGCTATTTTGTTTTTTTACTCATAAGACTTTGCTTTCACTCCTCAGTCTGTGTAGCTTTGTTTACTTACAGATTGACTCCTCTCTGTCGTAAAAGTTACAGAGAAGCTAAATTGCTAATACTACATGAAACCCCCCACAGGGCTGGGGAGCAGATTGAAAAAAAAGCTGGGTGGGGACTGTGA
>JAODAL010067533.1:0-17253 GCA_025379985.1 Phyllomedusa bahiana | reverse complement strand
AAATTAGAACCACAATCACGTTTTTTAAATCGTTTTCCCAGATTTAAGATTAAATCAAAATTACAAGCACATAAGGGGGGGGCTACAGTCGCATGGGGTTTTAAAACGGAAGACAGGGGGGTTTTTAAAAGCTAAAGGGTATTCCACCACCCTGATTAGCTTTCAACAGATAAACAAAGGTAAATAAAAAGAATTACTGAAACATTTTTTGTTTTGATTCTTTTTCTTTGTTAAGCATTTTTAACTCCGCGGGTTTTCCCAAAAGGGTTTTCCGCCACCTCCTGTGCCTTCGGGCCCGGGCCAGGATGGTACATCACTCGTGCTGTTCCATCAGCGGGCAAAACCCTTTTTCATCTCTCCCCTTAGTTTTCCTAAAGAAAAGTTTAACCCTTAGTTATTGACCTGCGAGCAGTCTTGTACCATCCTGTCAGGTCTGCAGAGCACATTGATGTGTAATTACAGCAAAGATAACAAGAAATAGAAGAGAAAAAACGGGGGGGGGAGGGCTCTATGGTGAAGTATTGCCAAATACTGGAGCGGTTGTGCATATAATATAGACACAACGCTAATCGAGCATGGTTGCTCCTCCAAGCCCCCAAACGGCCCGCTGCCCTTTCACTCCAAAACGGGCACACGTAACGGGACGAACAATTAGGCAAAAACCAATAGAAGACATCCGGGCCCCTGTTCTAGAATAAATGTTTTCCTCGAGGTTATGATCCTGTGGGGGGAATTTGTTTCCCACCCACGGACAACATAACCGCAGGGAAGCATTCATTCAAAAGGCCCGGATCCATTCTTCAACTTCGGTTTTCCTACACACAAAGATAACATCACTCCCCCTTTACACATCTAGGAAGAGGATAACCTACATTCTCCCAAGAAGTTTCCTGCATAAAAAAAAGCTTGAAGCCAACTTTTTATAGCCATCCCTGCTTGGACGGGGTCATTGCTTTTCCATTCCCTCCACAGAATTCCCTGTAACACTGGGTTCAGGAATATGACTACAGAATGAAAAGCATTCATTGCTGTAGACCTGCACACAGACTGTACGAGAAGTGTGAGCCTGAAGAGGTTGTGAGTCGTGAAAACAGCTAGAAGGGAAAAACTCTTAAAAGATTAAAAGTGGTTGTCCAAGTTTTAAAAAAAAAAAAATGAATAAAAATTATTGTACAGCTGCATAAAAAAAAAAAAAAAATACATAGACTTATCTCTGTCCCACTAAACCCTGCTGGAAAGCGCCCCGTTGCTCATGCAGGTCCAGTCAGGCGTTGCTACTGCACCCAACAGAACAAAAAGGGTTTCACGATCGCCCAACCGAATGGGCGCCCCTTTAAAGGGTTCCTTATGAGTATGAAAAAAAAAAAACCCGCAAAAAACCCCCGCAGCCATCGGGGGTCACTGCCATTCCATTAATCACCACTGGGAAGTGAAACTGAAGGACATCGCTACGTGAAGCAGTAAGAGGTGGTCACCCAGGTCACACTAACCTCCTTAACGTTCTGTAAAGTCTCCGGCGTTATCGTGAAGTCCACCGGGCTCGGAGTCTGTTTTCCCTTCTGTGGCTGAAATACAGAAAATAAGAGGGGAATGAACAAGGAATAAAACCTCGACCACTACACTATACGATTTGTTTTACAGCACCCTTTATTTTTCCAGGGAATTAAACTTCGAGGGTTTTTTCATACATATCAAGCAATAACAATGGAAACGATAAAAAACAACAAACTCCCAGGGGAGAAGGGCCCTGACCATGTACATCAACGGGAAAGGGGGAAAGCAGAATTGGGGGGCAGACTATTGGTGGGGGGGAGTAGGGCAGCAGGTTATTATGGGTTTTATGGGCTCCGGAAAAGGGTTTTCTGGTTCTTTTAAGCTTGAAGTGGGGGAGAGTCTGATGTTTTTGGGGGCAGTGAG
This sequence comes from Phyllomedusa bahiana, assembly GCA_025379985.1. Classification (NCBI taxonomy): domain Eukaryota; kingdom Metazoa; phylum Chordata; class Amphibia; order Anura; family Hylidae; genus Phyllomedusa; species Phyllomedusa bahiana. The sequence goes on along the minus strand of JAODAL010067533.1, from coordinate 15,336 downwards.
TTCCAGAAAAAGGGGAAGCACAGAGAAGTCTTGGAGACGGTTGTGTGGGGAGCTGAAAAGGGGAGGCAGAGGAAAGGTCTGTAGGAGAGAGATTGCTGAGGGAATATCTGGTATTAAAAGGGAAGATTATGGAGGGGAGATCTAAGGGGAGCCCCGAGGGCAGGGTTACAATTAAATGGATATACATAGGCTTTCCGATTTTCATTACCAAGTCACATGAAAATTTAAAGTATTTTGTTAAAATTAATTTGTCGCACTGCTTCTATTAAAAAAAAAAAAAAAAAAAAGTTAAATGCGACCCAAACCCGACTTTTAAAAGGGGGTTGCTCATTCAACAATGATGGCATACGGTCTAGGATCGCCACAATTCTATACCGGTTCCACCCCGGGACTGCAAATCTCCTTAAAACCCTCTATTTGAAAGGAGAGGTGGTCAAAGACCTCCCATTGAAATGAATAAATTCTGATAACAGTCGCTTGGCTAAACTCAGAACTCCCATTTAAGTATATGGGGGGATTCCGCTACCAATTTTTGAAGACAGGGTCAGTCCCAGAGGGGGGAACCCGAACCCATCGGACAGTGATGGTATATCCTAGCGATATGCCATCATTGTCTGAAGTGAGACAACCCCTTTAGTGTCAACTAGTTAATAACATTTAGGAATTGAAACCCAAAGTAAGGGAAAAGGTTGGCACCTATTACACCAGACATCCTCAAACTGCGGCTCTCCAGCTGTTGGGAAACTACAACTCCCATCATGCATTTATATAAATCTATAACTGTGGGAATGATGGGAGTTGTAGTTTCCCAACAGCTGGAGGGCCGCAGTTTGAGGATGCCTGTATTACATTGTACATACAAGGCTATGGTAACACATGACAATGAAAAGACCGTTGGACTGATACTAGGGAACAGTGGGTAGTATCCCATGCACTGCACATGGCACGAGCTGTAGGTTTGTGGTCTCTTTATCTTACAATAAAATAAATTTAGCCTGTTTAAAAAAAAAAAAAAAAAAAGTACTATTATTGATTAATGAAAAATTCAGAGTTGCTAAAAGTTTTTTTTCTTTTTAAAAGTTTGATGTTAATGTATTTACCATTATGTTACATTTTAAATATGCAAATCCCCTTCTGCTTCCGTATTCATCACCGGTCCTTGCTCTCTCCATCAAAAAATAAAAAAGTGAAGTATGAAATGGTCCCCTCGGTGTGAGTGCATTGGATTTAGTAGAACATGTTCTTCTCTATTAGTGTGGCAGGACTAGATGGAGGCACACGGTATGCTGGCAGTTTTATGGGCACAGGCTGAGCCGTCCTGAAGCCCTGGCAGTGGATGATGAAGAAGGAACAGTAAGGGAAGAGGCTGTGCCGGCTAAAGTGATTTAGCTCATACATAATTTAACGACACAATCACATTTCTGCACTAGATGAAATCTCCAGATGCCGGCGACTGTCACTGCTCTCCATGGATGGGATATGACCACAGCTTGTATGGATCCTGTCTGCAGAGCACCTGAGCAATCCTTCACTCAACCAGGACACAGATCCGGCTCCGGCTGCTTCTTAAAGGGACAGCCCATCCAAAACGGCTATACTAGGTTATGTACTGGTCCCTCAACATACCATAGGAATAGGTTAATAACAGCATGACCATTGTATGATGAAACCATATCGCTATGGAAAACTGGGAGTTGGTTCCAAAGCCCCAAAGTAGACATGGAAACCTCCAAAAAAGCATTTATGCTATCTACAATACATGAAAAAAAACTTTGAGGTTCTTAGTTCACATGTTTTGATCAAAACTGTTTAAGCCACCTCTGACTTTCAACAGGACCTCAATGCAGGTGGTCCTACGCTATTATTACCTCTCATTTGAGTCCAATTCAGACTTCTCATTGGGTCCACAGACCTCCATAATCCAGAGAGAAAAATGGCGCCAGCTTTATAAGCACACTGCACTGATCTAGCAACCTGTGAAGGTCGGCCAAGTGCAAAAAAAACAAAACGGAGGAATCCATTCCTCCCTATATGAGTTAAAAGCAATAGATGCCAAATGCAATGTATGGTTCTGCACAAAAAAAAACATTTCTGAAAAACACAATGTGAACACACTCCACCCACCTCCACAGGCTGCTAGGTCAGTGCAGTATGCTTATAAAGCTGGTGCCTTTCTTCTCTCTGGATTATGGAGGTCTGAGGACTCAATGAGAAGTCTGAATTGGACTCAAATGAGAGGTAATAATAGAGTAGGACCACCTGCATTGAGGTCCCGTTGAAAGTCGGAGGTGGCTTAAACAGTTGTGATCAAAACATGTGAACTAAGAACCTCAAAGTTTTTTTCATGTATTGTAGAAAGCCCCAAAGTGTCACCAACATAATGAAAAGAAACAAATGACTAGTCCAGATACAGTGTGTTCTTACATTTAACATCAGAGAGAGCTGCTGGAAGCTGGAAATCACTTTGTGTTGAGGACAGAAGCTTCTTTGGGTCATGGACTTTATACACAATGTACAAGAAAGTGGGGAAAGAATAAAAAGAAAAAAGCCAGCTCACCTACATAATGTCTAAAGCCAGGAAAATGTTTCTACCTGGATGCCGACCGTGCACGAACCCGCACGTCAAGGGGCGGGAGAAACAATAGTAGCAAAAAGTCCAGATTGGTCAGTATTGATAAAGTAGGAAGAGCTTATTATTGAGATGTTGTAAAATCAGAGGGGCATAGCTATGACTAACGGCACTGCGTTACCCGAAACGCGTCGGCTGTTATGCTCCTCTAACCTTATGTGCACTGTTCTTATGGCATCTCCATAATCAATTCTTCATATTTTATCCGTACTAGTGCTGACCGGACTTATTGCTACCAGAAAGTGGGGACCTGGTGCCCAAGGGAGCAGTTTATCCTGATATATGCAAGCGCAGTACAGGACATGTAGTACCGCATTGTACTGTAGAGAGGCGCTACTAGACCGCAGATCACTGCATGCACCTCACTAATACATGTAAGAGCAGTACTGGACATGTAGTGCTGCATTGTACTGTAGAGAGGCGCTACTAGACCATCAGTCACTGCATGCACCTCACGAATACATGTAAGAGCAGTACAGGACATGTAGTGCTGCATTGTACTGTAGAGAGGCGCTACTAGACCATAAATCACTGCATGCACCTCACTAATACATGTAAGAGCAGTACTGACATGTAGTGCTGCATTGTACTGTAGAGAGGCGCTACTAGACCATCAGTCACTGCATGCACCTCACTAATACATGTAAGAGCAGTACTGGACATATAGTGCTGCATTGTACTGTAGACAGGCGCAACTAGACCCCCGCTCACTGCATGCACCTCACTAATATATGTAAGAGCAGTACAGGACATGTAGTGCTGCATTGTACTGTAGAGAGGCGCTACTAGACCATCAGTCACTGCATGCACTTCACTAATATATGTAAGAGCAGTACAGGACATGTAGTGCCGCACTGTACAGTAGAGAGCCGCTACTAGACCACCAATCACTACATGCCCCTCACTAATACATGTAAGAGCAGTACAGGACATGTAGTATTGCACTGTACTGTAGAGAGGCGCTACTAGACCACCAATCACTGCATGCAATTCACTAATACATGTAAGAGCAGTACAGGACATGTAGTGCTGCACTGTATTGTAGACAGGCGCAACTAGACCCCCGCTCACTGCATGCACCTCACTAATACATGTAAGAGCAGTACTGGACATATAGTACCGGACTGTACTGTAGAGAGGAGCTACTAGACCACCAATCAATTCATGAACCTCTCAAATACTTGTTAGAGCAGTACAGGACATGTAGTATTGCACTGTACTGTAGAGAGGCGCTACTAGACCACCAATCACTGCATGCACCTCACTAATACCTGTAAGAGCAGTACAGGACATGTAGTACTGCACTGTACTGTAGAGAGGCGCTACTAGACCACCAATCACTGCATGCACTGCACTAATACATGTAAGAGTAGTACAGGACATGCACTGTACTGTAGAGGGGCTACTAGGCCCCACTATCTACATTATTGCCTACCTAGTAAGGCTCTAAATTCCACAGATTTATAATGGGGGCCATCCAGGATGTCAGGTCTTGATGAATTATCTTCCATTTTGACAGAAAAAAAAATGCTTTCCACTGTTCTTCTCACCAAAATACAGAACTGCGGCAAAGGCTCCTCCGATTTAATTCGGAGTGCAGTTGTGAGTGTATATGGGGCTTGCATCCACCATACAAGGTGTCCATAACAGAATTTGTAATATGACATGTTATCCTGCAGCCTCAGTGTATAATATATCAAAAAACATATCAAGCACAGCTGGCTGTATAAAAATAAAAAAAATAAAAAAAAAATTAAAAATGCATGCAAAAATAATAAAAAAAATAATAAAAAAAAAAATGTACCTAAGAAGCCTGAATAAAAGCACATGAAAGGCAGGCATAATAATGGTCTTTTTTTTAGCATCCTTTTCACAGGGTGTAAATCTAGCCTAATGCTAGGGAACCAGTGCGCTGGTCGTTTGGGCAGGATGAAATAGCTATGGTTTTCCCACTTCTAATGATGCAGCCGGGAGAGAGGCGTCCAATGTGGAGCTTCTATCCCCTCAGGTCTGTAACCTGTCTGATTATAGGTATAGGCCTGTTTAGGAGGAGGGGGTGACTTATTAACGTACCTCGTCCAGCTTAACTGTACACTTTACACACATCACTGGCATCAGGAAACCTTGAGCTACTTCACGCTGTTATTCGGGCAGGATAAACCAGATGACAAGTTCCCTTTAGACGGGGTTATATAATCTCATAACTTCGGGTCATGGCCAGCTTGTTACCAGCCAGCCTCAGACACATGGCTGCGCTGGCGCAGTTCTCCCCATTTGTTTTAATGAGCGCTCCGAATATAACCGAGTGAGGGTCCTTGGCCATATTCAGAACTCCCATAGAAATGGATGGGGAGCAGTTTACAAGCGCGGGTATCTCCCCATTCTCTGTGGCCAGCTTGTGGAAAACTATGAGCTGGCCTCAGGCAAGAAGTTGCGAGATGGGAAAACCTCACATTTCCTTGCAGCGTCACTGACGGGTTCCCCCCATAGATTACAGCCGCTTGCCAGGGATCCCAACATTGGGACAGTTTATTGTCCAGGGACCCTTCTAACAAAACCAGAACATCCAGTGTGAACAGTGACCTCCGAACCCAGGACAGCGGCTTGGTTGGCAATAGCCTGTTCCTTGCACTTACTTGTGAATGAATGATGAACTCGCAGCTCTTCACCAAACCCTTCGCCAGCAGAGATCTCTTCATGTCACAGCGCAGAGTGTACTGTGTGCACAAATACAGCACGTGAAGGATTGTTGTACACTCAACCCAAACTTTCCAAGCTTAAAACACATCAGCAGCACAAATCTCATGTCCCAGCCTGATAGTTTGCTATATGTATCAGTCTGGCACAGGAAGGATTGTCTGGACTAGACACAGCTGTAACGTGCTCTTATCTGAGACAAATATTAGGCAATGTTCACACAGTTTATCCACGGCGTAATTGCGGGGACGGATTTCACCACAATTACGGCGTGTGCTCGCCGGCCCCATAGACATTCGTTATACCCGGCGCGTATATGCTGTAAATAATTGGCATGTCACTTCTCTCCCCGCTCGCCGTATTTCGCGAGCAGGGAGAGGAGACGGAATCCATAGTTCTCTATGAGAACTGTGGATTACCGTAACGACTGGGACGGATTTCAGCCCGAAACTCGCGCAGCACGATTTATGGACTGAAGTCCGTCCCAAAATAAGTCGTGTGAACATGGCCTTATGGGGCCACATGTATGAAAACTATCTAGGTCTAAAACTCACTTTGTTGCACATAGCAACCAGAGCGCCCCTTTAATTTCCTATAGTGTTTGAAAAAATTGAAAGGGGCGCTCTGATTGGTGGCTATGGGCAACAAAGTGAATTTTAGACCTAGACAGTTTTCATACATGTGGCCCTAAGTCTGTATGGATGTTTCGCCTCTAGCTGTGAACAGGGCTGTGGAGTCGGCAAGCCGAAGCCCCGACTCCTCAATTTCCCAAACCTCCGACTCCGGACTCCTGACTCCCTCGTATATTGAGCATGTTTAAGTGATAACTTTACTGTAGTAGAATGGTAACATCCGGCTGTTTATCACCTTACGATACAATAATCAAGCTATTTAGGTAGAACAGACACTGACAAGCAAAAGGGTAACAATGTTTTGATCTTTTGAACACTTGTGGGTAGAGTTGAAGAAAAAACTGTATTTGTATCCAAGTCCAGTCTGCACCGACATTGGGAATGTGTAGAAGAGATCTGGGATCAGATTTTGGTCAAGATATGCTTGAATCTGATAAAGAGACCAGAAGGATTCAGGCAGTATTGCAAACCAAAAGGTGGATTTCCCAAATACTAACAAAATAATAAAAATTAACACTTTGATTTTTAGGAGCAAAACTGTAACTAAGCAGATGCTAAATACTTACAAGTCAACCTTCGATAACCATACATTATTTTCTCTGTTGTTCTACATGATAGTATATTGTTACTGCTTGCTGCCGATGATTACTTATTTCTGTGTGAAAAATCATAATAAAAATTTTCAGTTTAAAAAAATAAATACTTGCAAGTCACATTTATGTATAAGATAAGTAAGATGCCTGTATATAAAATTACAGTTGCCTCATGTACAAAGCTGTAGTGGATGGAGAGATATGGAGCCTGAAAGTCACAAGTTCAAAACATTGTTACCATTTTGCTTGTCAGTGTAAAATATATTTATTGGACATGACTTCAGAACACAAAAAATTGTAAATACGCAAAACACTGCAGGAACATTTGTGGAGTCTCTGAATTTGTTCTGAGAAATAGTATTGCCTCCATCAGATCCTGCATACATGACCTCACATCTGACCTCATTATTTCCAGGCTAGAGAACGGCCTTCTACACTAACTTGGGTTGGGGCAAAGCGGTGACCACAGGGGCAACATCTCTAACAATTTTCGGGGTTATAAAGGAATTGCCTCAGTCACAGTCAGTTTTGATGAATGGTTGATCTTCTACTTCTTTGAAAGCAGGTGAAAAATTTGGCTGAAATCTGTTTGCCCTGGGAGTGGAATCTTTTCCCCTGGGGCAGCGCTTTGCCTGCTCCATGTCATCAATTACACTCCTCATGTGATGAGGCTGAAGATATGGGAGCAGTAGCACCGGCCGCACCCAATTCCCCTTGCTCTTTGCATCAATCTAACTGGACCAACTTATTATATATTTTGGGAGTCGGTCCATTTTATGACTACTCCGACTCCTGCAAAATAGGCACCGACTCCACAGCCCTGGCTGTAAACAACAGTGTTCCTATTCACAGACAGCAAGAAGAGATCTTGCTAATACAGTGTATCAGGAAGTTGCTGATCAAAATGCAATAAAAACGCCTTACTAATATAAAATATTCAAAAAACCTCTAGACTACGGCTGTCTCTACAACCACTGTCGCTGCTCCAGTCCATCTAAAACAGAAACTCTGCAATCGTTTTGTGTCTGCAGCACATGTGCAGATCCATGTGTTCCCATGCACTCCTCTACTGCGGTTATTTACCTTGTGCTAACTACTGCTTGCTAACTATGCTAGGCAACTATTTCAGCAATACATAAGAGTAGTGATGAAATAATGCCAGCTCCCCTTTGCATGAACAAATGAATGTGGAGGTGCGCGGCTCAATCCCAGGAGGCTACTGGTTAAACAAACTGTTACGATTCCAAAATGATGGAGAGCCAGCACCAACCGAAGTAAGAAGATGGAAACTTTATTAATTCTTATCATTAGGTGAGTAATAAAATGCTAACGCGTTTCAGGTTTGCTGCACCCTTAATCGTAGCTGCTAACTAGAAACGCGTTAGCCTTTGACAAGAATTAATAAAGTTTCCATCTTCTTACTTCGTTTGGTGCTGGCTCTCCATCGCTTTGGAATCGTAACAATTTCAGCAATATTTTACGGTATGGATTACAGCACCATATATCAGGGAACACACATAGCAGTGCTACATAGGCACCACCTTTGTGGGCCCTTAGGGTATGTTCACATGGCTTATTTAGATGCCCAAGACAGCATCAAACCCTCGCATGAAACGCGCTTCTTCAGAAGAGGTTTTAGAGGCGTTTCTCGGCAAGGTTTTGGAGGTTTTCAACACTGTTTTCACCCATACAAGTTAATAGCCAGGACAAAAACCGCACCGAGAAGCGCGTCTAAAAACAAGCCGAGGTTTTGAAGATTTCTGTTGATTTCTATGGAGATTTTCAGCATAGAAAATGCTTCAAGAATTGACCTGACTCTTCTTTTTCAGCTCCTGAAACCGCTTCCTAAAACCGTGCGTAAAAACCTCGTTGTGTGTGAACTACAACCCTGTTTTACATAGGAATCAATGAAAATTATCTGGGGCCATTTTGGAGTCTTTTTTAATGCTGTTTTGGGAGCGGAAACAAAATCAGCCATGTGAACTTACCCTTAAAGGGGTTGTCTCACTACAAGGATTGCTGCTTTTTATGTTAAAGATCTTGCAAAAACAAGTCACTTTCCAATATATGTCCATTAACAGTGTCCTACCTATTCCTAGATATCCCCTCTTGTATGGGCTGCATCAGCTCCTCAGGTCGCTATAGCCACAGATGTTTTCTATCTCTCCCTATAGGCTGCCAGCACTGGTTGCTACAGCTACAGACCTGTTTGATCTTTCTTGATAGGCTGCCAGCAACTGGTTTCTATAGCTACAGACCTGTTTTTATCTCTCTTGATAGGCTGCCGCACTGGTTGCTTTAGCTACAGACCCGTTTGATCTTTCTTGATAGGCTGCCAGCACTGGTTGCTATAGCTACAGACCTGTTTGATCTTTCTTGATAGGCTGCCAGCACTGGTTGCTATAGCTACAGACCTGTTTGATCTCATGATAGGCTGCCAGTGCTGGTTGCTATAGCTACAGACCTGGTGTCCTCAGCAGCTCATCACTGCAGGCCGGTAGTAGCCAGTAAACTCGCCCCGAGTTCATAAATGAAACTAAGAAAACAGGACTGAGATAAGATGAATCAATGTAGCGAGACAACCCCTTTAGGGTCTGGTTCTATGGCAGTTACAATGTCAGCAGTTACGCCCCCATGGAACATCTCTGCACCCACCTGTATGTTCACAAACACTCCGTGGTAGGTCTCAGACATAACCTTATTGCTCTTCATGAGAAGTGGGAACTCAAAAGGGATTTCCGTCTTCCCGCTGGGGAGCTTCCCAGGTTTCACCATTTCTACCGTATTGCTTATGATTTGGATTGGCTGGAGAGGAAAACAAAATTGAATAAAAACTTTTACTTTGAAGACATTGCTATAAAATAGTCTACGCAGGATCCTCAGGCCGTCCATCCCAGCCAGAGAGACACCGGACGCATCAACTGCAATTTGTGGGTTTTGTTTTCAGTGTTCACCATGTGGTATAAATGACATTCCCTCTAGGGCATGTTCACACAGTGTATCTGCAGTGCGCACTTCGGGGGGGTAACTGCGCTTCAATGTGCCCCAAGTATGCCTTGCAAATACAGTAAAAGCATAGGACTCATAAGCCGATGTTTCCGTGCTGGGGAAAGCGTAAGTGAATGAGGGCCAGGTCAGAGTGTTTTAGAGAGATGCACTAACCAGCACGTACTTCTAAAACACCAGGCGTATAGCAGCGCACACAGTACGCACCGTTATACACTGTGTGAACCTTCCCTTACTCTATGGACCAGTAGGATTGCAATACCATGTGCGCTCCATGTGCGTTAGATAACGACAAAAAGCCCTAGAAAGCAAGAAAAAAAAAAAACAGAAAGAAAAGATTTCTATATATATCTACACACATCTATCTATAGGTACACATTTTATTTTTTGCCATATTAAAGGCAATAGTAACTGGGAAAAATTGCAGTCACATTAATTTACCCCTCCCCCCCTCCCAAAAAAAAAAATATACAGCATATATCACCAAAAGGTTACAAAGTTTGTATTGTGCTAAAGTGTTAATCCAGAGGAAGGCAAAAACCCCAATGAGGTAGAAGCCAATTGTCCTCATTTAGGGAAAAAAATTCCTTCCTGACTCCAATCTTGCATCATAGTAAATCCCTGGATCAACGACCCCTCTCCGAATCTGGTACATAACTTTTTATTTTAAATTAATTAAAATTACCCAGCCCCTTTCCAGAATCCTGGTCATATAACTTGTTATATTATTACATCTAGAAATGTTCCGCCCCTTCCCAAAACCCTGGTCATTTTAACTTGTTATATTATTAATCTAGAAATGTTGCCCCTTCCCCAGAATCCCGGTACTATAATTGTTTATTACATCTAGAAATGCATCCTGTCCCTTTTTGGCTCTTTTAATAAATTTTCCCCATGACAAAGTTCCTCTGGCAGGGGTTTTCCACAGTTTCACTGTCTAACAGTAAAGAACCCCTTTCTATTTTTATTAAAAACCTTCTTTCCTCAGAATAAAAGATGCCCCATTTTCTGGAACAATCCTGGGGGATAAATAGATCTTGGGAGAGATTCTATTTGGCCTTTTATGTTTTAAATATTTATTATGTCCCCGAAACCGTCTTTTCTCTTAAGGAAATAACCCAATCTTCTCATTTAAAGAGGTATTTCCACCAACCCCAATAAAGGATAAAAAAAGGATTGCCATCAATGTGGATAGAGGTGGCACCCCCCTCAAGGGGAGGAAAAGAGGTGTCAGGGAAAGGGTCCCATTTTAAAATCAATGAGATCGTTCCAACCACACCTCCATGTTGAATGCGTTTTGGGGTCCGTTTCGGATTGGGGCGGGGCCCCCCCTTTTTAATATTTTAGAATATCCCATCGTACACCCTTTAATGTGTTTGGTTTGAAAACCCCTTTAGAGGGGGAAAAACCTTTTTCCTTGAGTCAGAGGCACTTCTCTGGGCACAGTACCTCATTGCTTCCATCAGTAAGATTGTAAGCCCTCATGGGCAGGGCCCTCTCTCCCTCTGTACCAGTCGTAAGTCATTCACTGTTATCACTGTACTTGTTTGACATATGTTATGTATTTAAAATCCGCTTTGAATGTAAAGCGCCCTGGAATAATGGGGCTTTAAAATAAGTAATAATCAGTCTCCAAGTCACTGTCACAGGACTGAATTGGCATTACTGTCCCATTTAAGTAAATCGACAATTCTCAACTACACAGTCAGAAATCCAACCATCGCGGAGATAAAAGCGCACTCTCAGAGGAGTGCCCCGGACCCTTTGTTCTAGCGATCAGACACAGACCCCCATTTATGACATATTTTGGCATGCCCAAAAATGCAGAAAGGTGAGTTTTCCATACAAAGAGGCCCAGTGGCATCTCCTGACAGGTAAATCCATGTGAAATAACAATTCTGTAGCATCTTTTCTTATATCTCTGTGCTGTGCTGTTCCTCTGTTATTCCTCCTAAAGATGTATTACTGAATCTGTCAGATGGGTGTTACCAGTTGGGGGGGGGGGGGGGTCCCTGCAGTCTGACAATATCCACACAGTGCTGACCGTGTGTAAGGAGGGACACACCCATCTGACAGATTCAGTAATCTATTTCCAGCATAACACAGAGTCATAAGAGAAGATGCTCCAGAATTGATATTTCACAGGGAACAAGGATTTACTAGAATAGATACGTCAGAAGAGCTCTCAGGTCCCCTTCAAGAAGCAAAATATAAATATTGAAGGAGAACGTGAAGTCAGAATGATCGTTTCATAGGTCACAGATGTGAGGGGATTACGGAAATCTATGATCTCAGACCCCAGTGATTGCCAGGGCGCTGAAGAACAGGGAAACACCTTTGGCACAACTCATGGATTTGTATTATGGAAAATCCGCCACCATTCACTACCTGGACCCTGTGCGTTATGTTGTGTCAGATTCTCTGAGATCTCTGCACTTTGTTTAGCTGTTCTATAGACGTCTTACAGATCAGCATCTAGGATTAGATTCCTGCAGTCTTCGTACCTTCACTGAATTGTAGAAAGCCTCAAACACCCCGACGCTCTTGGCGCTAAGCTGCAGACTGACAGAGCCCTCCATGGTCAGGAAGATCCCCTGGTGCTGAACTGTATCTTTGCTCATAACAACGACTACTCCGGATAACACCTCCTATAGGGGACACAAACAAGGACACGTTAGATAATGCATGAAGAGCAATGGCAGACCAAGGCATAGGTAGCACAATGTTGAATCGTGGGTAGGGCTGGCCTTGGGTTACATGCCTGGTTGGCACTTACCAGGCAGCCTCTTCACCTAAAGTATAATTTATAGATATGTAGGGAGTGGAGCTGATCTAGTTCTGTGAGGACCCAGCAGCTCCTGCAGGAAGTCGGCCGTGGAGATCCCACAATCAGAGGGGAAGGAAGCCTAAGGCTATGTTCACACGGCTTAAAACGGGACGTATTTCGGTCTGTAATTACGCGCCGGAGTGCGCAAATTACGGCTGGAATACGTTCCAGTCATTACGGTAATGTACAGTTCTCATAGAGAACTATGGATTACGTCTCCCCTCCCTGCTCGGCGAATCCGCCGCGGGGGGAGATATGTGACATGTGAATTACCAGCGGCGTATATTCGCCGCTGGTAATGCAAGTCTATGGGCCGGCGAGCTGCCGGCCCCCCGCACCCGGCTTAATTGCGGGGCGTAATTGGTGAATGCACACAGGACAGATTTGCAGCAGAAGTAAAACGCCACAACAGACTAGACAAATTTCAGTACATTCGCGTCAATGCAGTAAATCAGTTATAAAAATTGACATCTTGTAGGTGCCAAGCAGCAAGGCTTGAGATTTGTAAAATCCATCCACGTAGCCAATACTGAAATCAGATGTGGATTTTCCGTGGCCAAATCTACATGGAAAATCCGCTGCAAATCTCTCCTGTGTACATTCAGCCTAAAGAACGTCAAATGCAAGGCGAGCAGGCTGAATCCTGCCCTCCACCTCATTTTATGTGGCCCCCTGAGAGCTTAGACACAGCAGGTAGGAATGGACAAGGACCAGTGCTTGGCAGAGGCACCAGCAAAGGAACGGGCGCCATCTTTGATTCGGACCTTCGGCGCACACTTCCACTCAGTTCAGCAAGTCACAGGTGGTTTCACAGGTCTGACAGCCCTACCTAGGCACCCTCAGCAACCAGCAAGGTAGGAAGCTAAGGGCTAAAGCGGTGAATTTTATAAAAACTTAAAGGGGTGTCCCCACCAGACACACTGATGACAGATGGAATTGCAGGTCTCAACTTTGGGACCTTCATCTATCTAGGGAACGAGCCCCTTAAAGGGGTATTGCCACGATGTAATGTTGACGTGGGATCCTCCAAAATGGGTAATCACTTTTCTAAATATATGTGATTACAAAAATTGCAGCCTGAGAGAGCTACAGCCTTCCTTACATGCCCTTAGTTACTTAAAAACTTCTATTAGATACGACCTGACAAGAGTGCTGGCCGGGCTTGCACAGAGAAACACTTATCTGATAAAAAGGGAGCTGAAGAAGCTTTCAAGGCACCGGGTAGAAATATGTTGTCTTTTGTATACAGAATCCACTAGTTGTAGTGTAATTATCCGAGTAGATCCCTGCTTTATCTGATGACAGAGAACATGAAGAAGCTTTCAAGCTGCTGTGGAGAAAGGTGTTGTCTTTTGTATACAGAATCCCCTAGTTGTTGTTTGATTATTCTGGTGAACATTTCACACGATCCCTTTTGCAGGGCTCTGTGCTCTGGGCTCTCTTCTCTCTCAAATCAGCTGGCGTTTACTTTTGATTCTTAGCAGATAAGGCATCCTGGCAAAACCCCCTTTAAAGTTTCATTTAAAATAGAGAGACGGGACACTTCCCCCACTCTCGCATTCTGTTTAGGGAATTCTGACTACAGCTGAAAAAAACCTCACCTGAAAGAAAACTCCCTGGACCAATGAAAATGTGCTGGGATGACCTTCTCTATTTGGAACAAAAATTTTGGGGGCCCTTCCCTTTTTTTTAAAGTTGCAGGTTTTTCATCTTTTTTGGGCCCGCCCCCACCTATCAGATTTTTGATGGCTATCCTAGGAAGCCAGTGGGGTCTGGGGGGAACCCCTTTTTTAAAAGGGGCTTGGACTTGTTGACCCATATACTCTTGGGGCATTTTGGGGGCAACAATAATGCGCGGGGCCCCGGGTAAAAAAAAGTGTCACACCCCTGCCCTAGGGGGTTTCCCTGCCAGCGTGTACCCATCAGAAAGGAGGGACAGTCTCAAACCATTTTTTGCCGGGGGACCGAAATCAGTGACCCCACCCTCCCCTCCTAAACCCTATGTAAGGGTTTTCACAGGGGTTTATCGGGGACTTTTTTTTGCCGTATTACGCGCCGTATTTGGCTCCAATACGGCAAAAATGTCCCATCATTACGGAAAATCCATAGATCTATAAAAACATGGGTTCCCCTCCCTTTCCCTGCTCGCACAATACGGCGAGGGGGAAAATGACTGCAATTATTTACGGCTTACGCCCTGATAAGAATGCATGGGCGGCAGTAGGCCCCCCCCCCGCCCCCCCACGGCAGCCGGCTAATTGGGGGCGAAAAAACGTCCCCGCAATTTTGTTTGGGAATAAACGGTGTGAATGGGCCCCAAAAATTCCAGGAAGTCCCAAGGTCACATAAGCCCCCCAGACATTTTAGTCAATGCAAAAGAAAAAAGGGAAAAAATTTAAACACACATCCAAAAACCATTTTTCCCCCCAAGCCAAAAAGCCTGAAAATTACTAAATGAGCAGCACATTTTTTTGTTTTTGCCTCCTTGAGTTTCAACAGTTGTAATTTTTTATTTTTTTAAAGACGCAGTTGTTTAGGTCGTTTTTTCGGGGGCAAGTCTACTTTTTGAGGGAAACGTTCAAATTTACTTTTTTTAAATTCCGTTATACCGAGTATAAGCCGAGTTTTTTAGCAAAAAAATGTGCGAAAAATCTCCCCTCAGCTTAAACCGAGTCACTTGCGCTGCGATGGGGCCCTGCCCCACAGGGAAGCTTTAGTTATATGCGCTCCTCGGGGCGCATACAGCAGAAAGCCCATAAGCAAGTGCCCACGCTGCGGGCCCGGGCAATTCGCATTCTTCACTTATGCGCCCTCCGGAGGCATACAAATGAAGAGATAGCACGCGGGGGAGACGACGCTCCGGTCCCCAGTGGACTCCGGGGGGCCGCAGCTCGCGGCCCTTTCCGGAGTTTCCCGGGACAGGCACTGTGTCATCACCCGTCCGGGTGCCCC
>JAODAL010067532.1:0-17253 GCA_025379985.1 Phyllomedusa bahiana | reverse complement strand
TTTTTGCAAAAAAACAAGCTTTTATACTGGTACATAGAAAGAAGAATAACGTTACGGCTCTGAATGCAGTGAAAACAAAACCAGAAAAAGAAACAACTAAAAACAGTCTCCTTTACATAATGTTATTTTGATATCATAGAAAGTTGCCCTTTAAATGTGAACTGTTTTTTTATTCAGATCATTACACCACAAGATACACAAGCAAACTCAGGCAAAGTCATGGGGTGGTGTACCCTTAAATAAATTCAGTTGTACTGCCTTAGAGGGGGAGCAAATCAGTGCAGAGTGTGCACTTGTAGAGTGATGCAGCCACTTATACAGTGCGTGCAGCATTTATATGTTGATATGGATAGATAGATAGATAGATAGATAGATAGATAGATAGATAGATAGATAGATAGATAGATAGATAGATAGTTGGAGCATATAAATGTTATTAACAGGTTGCACTACAACTCCCAGCATGCCCCAAACAGTATGCCTACAATAACCATCACTTTACACACCTGCATTTACGTTGCCCCTGTCACTGGCACTCTACACACACAAGCACAAGAGAGCATTAGTAGAACCAACAAGACGGGGAAGCTGCACAGAGCAGTAAATAGGCAAGCAATGCCACAGCAGTTATGTTCTACCCTATTTGTATTCATAATTTTTTATATCTATATTGTACATATAATAGGTCTTTGCTGCTTGCAAACACTTTTAGTAATATATTTTACTTTTTGTTAACTACATTTTTAATGGAAAGCAAACAAACCCAGAAAATGGGGCATCTGCCCAAATCTTAAAAAAAATACTAAAGGAATGGCTAATGAAAAATGCCTAAAATAAAAAAGTGTTACTTTCATTGTAAGGTATAGATAAATATAAATACTCTTCTGTTCTTCGCTGACTCTATTTTCTAACTTAATTTTTATTCCTTCATTGTTGCGATTACCCAGTAATACATTTCTCTGGGGTTCAGCAGACCAGTTATTTTCTCTGAGCTCAGCAATTTGCACAATATATGGTAAGTTAGATAATGACCAACTAGTTTTATATGATTTACCAGCTCTGTCTTCCATGTTGTGTATTTACTGCAAGTTGGGGAATATGATGCTTATCTTCAATTACTATAATCAGAAGTCTTATTTCCACTGCTATTCAGATCAGAATCCATGCTGTGTGCAGTTCTCAATAATTCTGGACAATAAACCAAGACAGTAATAAATCAGTTTAAGTTATGAGTGAGCATTGAAAAATAACACAATCATTTCCTGAGAATGTCCCAATTTACTTTGGTGATAGTAAGACTGCTATTTTGTGCACTGTACATTTATGAATACCCATTATCTCCTACTATTACTATATACCTTTCTTGGCTGTAGCTGCTTTGAAAATAAGAATAGGTTCTTTAGGACAGTCTGCAGACATATAGAGCTCAATAGATTAACTCTACGTGCATGCTAGAAAAAGATGTGTTATCTTTTATATTGCAGAACGAATCTGTCACAGTCATCTACTACATTCAGATGCCATTGTCTGTTCTTTCCTTAGAAACCTGCAATCTTTCAATCAACAGGTAAGATAAAATTGCTTATGAAATGTATGTGCCTCTGCTTCTGATGGTTAGGTACTGGGGTAATAATGAGAGGGGGTCAGTGTCGGACTTGGGACAATGAATATACAGCACTAGCTGACATTAAACCCCAGTAATAGTAATGTAGATGTGTATGTCAGACATCTTAATTATTAACATGATAATAAAGTGGAAATAAAAATTATTTAGATAAGCGATCCCAAAAACATGCCTCTTTTATTATTTTATGGATTCCATGCTGGTCCAATATAGTCACAAACATATGGTTGGCAGCCAGCTCACCCCGAGATGCACAATTGCACAGGATTCCGTTCCAAGTAACGGCAAGGAATACAAATGAGGAAAATATCTAGCATAGCGTTCCAATTCCGATTAAAACATAGTTTTGATCATAATTAAAAACAACACTCAGTAATGGCAGTACCATGCAAAAAGAAAGAGACAAAGTTCCAGCTTACACATTTTGAGCGGTAATCATCCACTCTTACTTAGCAGTATGGAAAAAACACCAGATCAAGCATTAAAATACCATGATACTATTTAAAGTCAGATGCAACATATGTGAAACATTCTTGTATCAAATTGAAAAAAATCACAGCTACACTTACAGCTTCAAAGGCTGATGGATGCACTGAATACCAGCAGCAGGCTTCTCTGGCCCTTGTGCTGCATGGGAAAGATAGCAGGTGCCGTTAATTTAATGAGCAAATGCTCTAGGTACTAGTTCACACCAGCATGCAAAAAAACCACAGTATAATACATGGGGAGACTGCTAAAAATGCAACAATACCAATGAGAATTGCATATGGATAAACGATACAGAGGGAAAACGCCATTTTTACAGTTATACCATGCTGGGTTTCAGCTTAATCCCCCACAAAAAAAATGTGGGCAAGCTGCCCCACTTAGAAGGTACACTGCACAAAATAATTGTAACCGAAGCTCCCCAGTATTTTAGGGCAAAAAGATAAAAAGATGGGAAAAATATAAAAAAATGAGGTATTAGTTGATACAGTAGCTACAGTACGCAAGCTCGCAACCAACGGCAAGGCTCCTCATCTCTTGCAAAGTCCCTAACTATTAAAAAGAAAAAAACAAAACCACAAAAAAATTTGGGGACATAAATTCCCAAAAAATTTCACAGAGTACACTTACAGTTTCAAAGGCTGATGGATGCACTGAATACCAGCAGCAGGCTTCTCTGGCCCTTGTGCTGCATGGGAAAAGATAGCAGGTGCCGTTAAATTTAAAATGAGCAAAATGCTCTAGGTACTAGTTAAACACCAGCATGCAAAAACCACAGTATAATACATGGGGAGACTGCAAAAATGCAACAATACCAATGAAAAATTGCATATGTATAAAGCGATACAGAGGGTAACGCCATCTGTACAGTTATACCATGCTGGGTTCAGCTTATATCTCCCACAAAAAAAATGTGGGCAAGCTGCCCAGCACTTAGAAGGTACACTGCACAAAATACTTTTTACCCTAAGCTACCCAGTATTTTAGGGCAAAAAGATAACATGCTGGGAAAATATCAAAACGAGGTATTAGTTAATACAGTAGCTACAGTACGCAAGCTCGCAAGACACCGGCAAGGCTCCTCATCTCTTGCGAGTCCCTACACTATTAAAAAGAAAAAAACAAAACCACAGAAAAATGGGACATAAATTACCAAAAAATCACAGAGCTACACTTACAGCTTCAAAGGCTGATGGATGCACTGAATACCAGCAGCAGGCTTCTCGGCCCTTGTGCTGCATGGGAAAAGATAGCAGGTGCCGTTAATTAATGAGCAAATGCTCTAGGTACTAGTTCACACCAGCATGCAAAAAACCACAGTATAATACATGGGGAGACTGCTAAAAATGCAACAATACCAATGAGAATTGCATATGGATAAAGCGATACAGAGGGTAACGCCATCTGTACAGTTATACCATGCTGGGTTTCAGCTTATATCTCCCACAAAAAAAAAAAAAAATGTGGGCAAGCTGCCCAGCACTTAGAAGGTACACTGCACAAAATACTTGTACCCTAAGCTCCCCAGTATTTTAGGGCAAAAAGATAACATGCTGGGAAAAATATCAAAATATGAGGTATTAGTTGATACAGTAGCTACAGTACACAAGCTCGCAAGCCAAAGGGCAAGGGCTCCCCATCTCTTGCGAGTCCCTACACTATTAAAAAGAAAAAAACAAAACCACAGAAAAATGGGACATAAATTACCAAAAAATCACAGAGCTACACTTACAGCTTTAAAGGTTTTTTGCATGCTGATGTGAACTAGTACCTAGAGCATTTGCTCATTAATTAACAGCACCTGCTATCTTTTCCCATGCAGCACAAGGGCCAGAGAAGCCTGCTGCTGGTATTCAGTGCATCCATCAGCCTTTGAAGCTGTAAGTGTAGCTCTGTGATTTTTCTGTAATGTATGTCCCATTTTTCTGTGGTTTTGTATCAAATTGAACTCAATTAAATTGCTGCATACCAAAATGTTGTTTTGTGTGTAATCATTCAGTTGTCCCTGGAGGATGTAAGGAACAAAACCGTTTTTTTTTTTATTTTCATACTAAAACTTCAG
Organism: Phyllomedusa bahiana; assembly: GCA_025379985.1. Lineage (NCBI taxonomy): Eukaryota > Metazoa > Chordata > Amphibia > Anura > Hylidae > Phyllomedusa > Phyllomedusa bahiana. The sequence continues at coordinate 13,081 of JAODAL010067532.1, read as the reverse complement.
TACCTACGCACTAACAAGAATGAAGTGAATAGTGGCATGCCAATACAATGGTGCGCATGTGCAAGAAGAGAACATAGTCTTATATTATAGATTTAAACAATGTATATAATAAAGCCAAAATAGGCATATATCTATAATAAAAAGATTAATAAATTAATTATAGAAAAAAACCTCAGGGTATTAATAATTGTAACATTAACGCACGGGATGGCTTAGACATCGGGCATAAAGCGGGTGAGTGCACAACTGATGTGTGTAACGAAACGAGATAAAAAGGAATAAATCAAAATATGATAAATATACAATAGATGTAAACTTTTGACTTTGCAGAAAGTAATACAGATGCCTTAAAAATACTCTCTCTCATTATTCTGGCATTTGGCAAATCTAAATAATTTTGGTTCCTAATTGACCTAAAACAGGTAAGGTTTATTATGATTTCATGTCAGATAGCGAGAAAACATGCATATGTCTCTTTTTATATAGTGTATGTAAACTTCTGGTTTCAACTGTATATGCCTAATTTTGGCTTTATTTTATCCCTTGTTTAAATCTACAATATAAGACTATGTTCTTTTCTTGCACATGCGCCCCAATGTATTGGCATGCCATTATTCACTTCATTCTTGTTAGTGCGCGTGTCCGGAAGTTTTACTCTGACATACTTCCGTTCCTTGCATCCTCCGGGGATAACCGAATGATTACACACGGGGCAACATTATGGTAAGCTGCAATATAATTGAGTGCAATTTGATACAAGTGTGTTTCACATATGTTGCATCTGACTCTAAATAGTATCAGGGTATTTTAGTGCCTGATCTGGTGTTTTTCCATATTGCCATGAGTAAAAGCAGATGATTACCACTCAAAACGCGTAAGCTGTAACTTTGTCTCTTTCTTTTTGCCATGTGTTGTTTTTTATTATGATTTTTAATTATGATGTTTGTGTTCCAATATAGTTCCATGAGTCTGATGTAGTTCAATGGGTCCAACATAGTCCAAAAGGCAAACCTGTTAAAAAAAAAAAAAAAAAAAAAAGAAGCGAATTAATGAAAATATTGATAGATCAATTTTTTTGAAGAAACAATGCAATGGGGAGTTTGTGTCTGCATTATGTCTCTCCCCCAATGTATTCTACAGCCTAAATTCTGTCTTCCTGCAGACATTTCTCCTGAAGCTATGGTCTGTGTTGCTCCCTCTCTCCTCAGAAATGTGTTGTATGGCCTGTACAACAGGTGGGTACAGAATACAGCAGCTAACACAATAAGTAGAAGGGAAGTCCACTACTTTTCCCTGTAGATGGTGACTGTTGCCAGTACCCCTATAAGAACCCGCATGAAGGTGTTGTGCAGTCTAATGCCAATCCAAAAACTATCAATCACCCCAAGTCCCTAGTGACAAATATTGCCCTCGGTGAGAGCATGTAACCATATTAAAGCTGGATCTCCTCAGGGCTTTTATATAGGTAGGACATCGATGCAGAGTGTAGCTATCTATAGATGGCACTAGAGAGACATTTTTTGTCCTTCTAGAGAAGAGATAGTTTGCCTACTGTATAGTCTGGGCCAGTACTAGCAGAGTTATTACCATTAGGATGTGGGGGTGTTGAAGGGGTCTTCTTATTTTAGGCGAGTAATGCTGAATCATTATATAATTGAAATTATTTACAACTTTTGAATATACATTGTTTTACTTCCAACCTTTAAGGTTGGATTTCTGTAAGGTGACTTTTGTTTACATGCAAAGGATGAACAATAGCTAGAAATTTAGTCTAGGCACTGGTTTCTGAGCTAAATATATCTGCAGCAGCTTAGCAAATCTCTTTGCTGGTTTTCAACAATGTGTCATTCTGCTTTCCAGGCCGTTAAGCTCAGAAATTGTTTACTTCACTGGGTCCAGTTGCAGCAATTTACCATAATAAATTTATAAAGGGGTTAATCCAGAAATTTTACTAATTTCACTTATATTAGCCTGTGCTATGATGTTGTGTTCACCAATGCGAACTACATATGACTGAGCATTTTTTGGTGTCTGAACCCAGTGCAATAGTGGAACCCCGAAAGGGTTACAGATACTCTGACGGTGTCAGAAGTAAGTCAAGACCTGTCAAACCAGCCCTGTGTGTGCAGTGTAGAGCTCTATCTTAAAGCCTGGCCTTAGAGAACCTGGAACTAAACCTTTGCCTTCTCAGTTAATGTAGGGAGCAAAGAACTAGACATGTATGGAACTAGAATGCATCGAAGTTCATTTTCTCATCTTTTTTTCAGTTTATAATGCACCTGAATGTATGAAAGTGGTTTATGTGCATTCATAAATGGTGTCTAACGTTCATTACACTCCCCCTGTTTATTTGGCACATTACAGAACTTAGGCGCGTAAGTAATGCACCAAACATGTATAAACATATTTACTATTTTGCCATAGTCAAACTTAAGCTCTATCAGTTCTCAGTCTATAAAGCACTAAAACTTAACTTTTATTATGTACAACACTTAACCTCTATAACACACTTGTAAAAACCTGATTTCTAACCTCTCAACTTGTCTCATAAATTTATCCCTTTCTAATTGTGAAAGAATAACTCCTTTTCTATTATCAAATCTGGTGCAACACCACCTATTATATCCGCAGGGAAACCCTATATATACAGTGATTTGCTAACTGCAAAAAGAAATCCAAAAACATCATACTTGGGCAGTCGTCCCTAATCTGATGGGCATGAAGCATATAAGATTTCCTTGCAAAACCCTCTGCAGCAGGTAACACAGTGAAAAGAGGAAGAAAATCACAAATTAAAATGTCATGCCTGACCTCCCCAACATGTTTCACCAGGTAACTGGCTTCATCAGGGGATAGAGGTTCGGTCCCTTGTGGTCTAGTTCATTTCCTTTTATATGGTCTGAGGTACACACCCTATTCAGGTGCTCACCAATTAGCCACCAGAGATTCAACAATACCCATTCCCCTTTCAAAACACACTCCTTTCTTTCCTCCGTGCATACTAATACCATTTACTGCCACTGCGTTCTTATAACTAACATTCTTCAGGCAATTTCGCTATCTCCGTTGCGGGCTTCCGCCATATCTTACCATGCCGCCCGCGTACTGCACCAGTGGACATTTCCACCCTTACTGTGACGGACTTCCACCCAACTTCTCTCACATTACTGTGTCTGCGCGGCTCTCCTAGAACGGACTAAGCGGAATAGGTCCTACATTATGCGGCACACTGCTATCTTTGTCCCTTCCCATAAGCCTCTTCCCCTCTATGTCTAATGTGCATATTCATTTTAATAATAATTTTAATAAAGCTTCGGGCCTTATGACACCTCCACTCTCCCTCCTGCAGGTCCACCTACCACTTTCCCCACTACTTTTTCCTTTTTACAGCTCTCAGCTAGCTGCCTGATTATTTACGTTACAGTAGAAATGTACATAAATGCTAGTACAGTCATGCTCTATTGTATTTGCATAGGTTAGTATAAAATTTGCATAGTTGATAATAATAATAAATGTATGCATAAATAGATGGTATTTTATTCCCAAGCTGCGTCTCATGACTAAGTATGTGTATGTTTTAGACGATTTAGTTGCTAACAAACTCTTCATGCAATCAATCAATAAAAAAATAATAATATATATATATATATATATATATATATATATATATATATATATACATATATATATATGTCTCAATTAATTAAAATAGAATCTGTGGCCTCATGTGATTAATACTTATCATCATCACAAAACACTGGGAAAGCCCTCTGTCACTGGTCAAAGCCCTATTAAACGCCTTCCTTTGGATAATTTCTTGCCTAAAATCGTGCATTTAAGTTCATACATTCTTGATTGACAGCCTCTAGTGTAGAGCAGTTCCTACGAGCCCTAAGAAATTGGCCTATGGGAATTCTTTAGAGAAGGTGGGTGCCAGCTAGAAAAATGTAACAAACTATTGGTAGCCGTATATTTCAGAAATATTTTTGTCTGAATCTGCTTGTTTTCATTAGTGATGAGCTTTTGTGTCAACTATCGTTATCGGATCGATAGTCGATATCGGCAATTATCATGCCGCTTAGCATGACCCTTAAATCCCCATGACCCACAGATCAAAAAGTGCCGGAAGAAAGTAGTCTTTGAACCACCATTTTAGTTGAACTGGACATTGACTATCCCTGTCCTGTACCACAGCATGACCCTCAAACCTGCATGACCCACAGATTAAAAAGTGACGGAAGAAAGTAGTCTTTGAACCACCATTTTAGTTGAACCGGACATTGACTGTACTTGTCCTGGACCGCAGCATGACCCATAAATCAGCATGACCCACAGATTAAAAAGTGCCAGAAAAAGGAGTCTTTGAACCACCATTTTAGTTGAACAGGACATTGACTATGCCAGTCCTGGACCGCAGCATGACCCTTAAATCCCCATGACCCACAGATTAAAAAGTGCGGGAAGAAAGTAGTCTTTGAACCACCATTTTAGTTGAACTGGACATTGACTATCCCTGTCCTGTACCGCAGCATGACCCTCAAACCTGCATGACCCACAGATTAAAAAGTGCCGGAAGAAAGTAGTCTTTGAACCATCATTTAAGTTGAACTGGACATTGACTATGCCTGTCCTGGACCACAGCATGACCCTTAAACCTGTCTGACCAACAGATTAAAAAGTGCTGGAAAAAGAAGTCTTTGAACCACCATTTTAGTTGAACTGGACATTGACTATGCCTGTCCTGGACCGCAGCATGACCCTTAAATCTACATGATCCACAGATTAAAAAGTGCCGGAAAAATGAGTCTTCGAAGCACCATTTTAGTTGAACTGGACATTGATTATGCCTGTCCTGGATCACAGCATGACCTTTAAACCTTTCTGACCCACAGATTAATAAGTGATGGATAAAGGAGTCTTTGAACCACCATTTTAGTTAAATCTGACATTCCCTATGCCTGTCCTGGACCGCAGCATGACCCTCAAACCTGCATGACCCACTGATTAAAAAGTGCCGGTAGAATGTAGTCTTTGAAGCAGTATTTTAGTGAACTGGACATTGACTATCCATATCCTGTAACGCAGCATGACCCATAAACCCGAACAGGTGCCCTTATGGACCATCATCATAAAATTTCGCAATAAGAAATAAACTATATTAAAACAACTAGTTTTCCAATATTGCTGCGGCTAGAAGTACTTGCCATTCTACTAGTGACATTGTTCCACCGTGACATTAGAATGTTAAGCAAACAAAACAGATTTCCCCAGCAGGTCAACGAGGCCTGTCTGAAAATTCTTTCAATAAACAAGTTCCGGCACTTTTTTATCAAAATATATTTCAGATTGCAACACCAAACAGTTTCCCCCTGTTCAACAACTTACCTGCATTATATAGTGGTGTTGTTATAAATCAATGCAATCAGATTTATTATTATTTCATTTGCTTTATATATAAAAAATAATTTATCTTCACATCATCTCGACGCCATTAGACATGTGCTGATGCAAACATTCATGATGAGTATACACTTTAGTTTCATTGCAGGGATACAATCCTTATAGCAGCATTTTTATGCAATATATATTTCCATTCAAAAGACTATCATAGTCCATTAGATGCACAGATTCAACATCATAAATATGCAGATTAAAGAGCAGATATGATACTCATCATAGTTGGTGCCAAGGCCGCAACTTTTCGGAGGATTTATCCGCAATGGACCTCCTTTGTCAAGCCTATCACTCACATAGTACCTCCTCTTCCTTTTATACGTCATGCGTTCTAAAAGTTGCACATATTTTAGACAACAGATACAATTTTTATTAAACAATCCTACTATAAACACTAAAACTATCTCTAATCTCTATCTAAAAAGTTACTATATCAAACGCTTTCGGCTCCAAACTTTATTAGAGAAATGCATTCCATCGGCATTCCTCATTGAGACCTGTCGGTGCTAGGGCATTCAAATAAGTGATCCAATACACTTCGCGTTGTAATAGACGCTTTGCGATAGTGGTTTGGTCACTGCCCTCCACCTTCTCTAACACACCCCATCTGAGTGCGCTAATGTTGTGTCTTCGTTCATAAAAATGCTTAGCCACTGACGTCTCGCCATATTTTTTCTTATCAGTTTCACTTTTTTCCAGAGACGTTCCTACAGATTTTTCCATTCTAGATTTAAGTAATCTGATCTGAGAACGATGTTCATTTATTCTTATACGTATCATTCTTGTTGTTTGGCCTACATATATTGATCCACACGGGCACTTCAACATGTATACCACATTTTGTGTACTGCATGTGAAGTATCCCCTAATGGGTATATCAAACCCCTTTGTTGGGTGTGTGATTTTTTCTCCTTTTATTATACTTGTACAGTTTTGGCATGATAAGCACGCAAAGGTGCCCTTTTTCTGGGTTCTCAAAGTACCTTGTCTGGTGTGCCGTATTCCTATATCTGAGTGTATTATATGGTTAGATATAGATTTTCCTTTGCGATACACAAAACGTGGGTATTCTCTAAATAGATGGCCGTATTGAGGGTCATTCTGTAATAAGTGCCAGTGTTTCAATATTGTTTTCTTAATCAGTGTAGCATGACTGTCATACACTGAAAAGAAATGAAATTTTCTTTCTTGATTTTCCTTATTAGATTTTTTAAAACATTCCTTTCTCTTTTTTTTAGTTTGAATTGTAACAATGGATGTATAGCATTAATATATGTCATGAATTCTTCTAATTCATCAGCTGTACCTTTCCAGAGGACGAACACATCGTCCACATATCTCAGCCAACATTTAATATGTCGGGCGAGAACACTGTGGACGATGTGTTCGGACTCAATTGTCTCCATGTATATACCAGCATAACTGGGGGCGACCGGCGATCCCATCGCCGTTCCTTGTTGTTGTAAATAATATTTTGATCCAAATCTAAAGTAATTTTTATTCAAAATTATTTCCATGAGTGTCATAAGCAATGCTATCATGTTATTTGTAAGGCTATGATCTAGTATTAATCTCTTCTTTAATTTCATTAGTTGGATCTTTTTTTAACATTTTATAAACTTCTTGGTCATTCAATTGAGTTTCAGCTTCTACAATATATGCTTGTTTATCCATCACTACTGTTGCCCCCGCCGCCTTGTCCGCTTTTTTAATAATAACTTCCTGATTTTTCTGTAACTCTTAACATAAGTAAACAAGAACGTGCAGCATTAAAAGAGTTGCAGAAAAATCAGGAAGTTATTATTAAAAAAGCGGACAAAGGGGGGGCAACAGTAGTGATGGATAAACAAGCATATATTGCAGAAGCTGAAACTCAATTGAATGACCAAGAAGTTTATAAAATGTTAAAAAAAGATCCAACTAATGAAATTAAAGGAGAGATAGATAACATCTTAAAAGAAGCATATGAACAAGGAATCATTAGCCAAACTATCTTTAAATCACTAACAGTTGAGAACCCAAGAGTCCCCATACTATATTTAGCTCCGAAAATTCACAAATCAATAACAGCACCCCCGGGACGCCCCATCGTCTCAGGTGTGGGATCCATCTTACATCCTATTGCTGCATTTGTAGATAGCTATTTACAAAAAATTATTAGTAAACTCCCCAGGTGTCTAAAAGACACTAGCCAATTTCTTGAAATTATTGAAGACATAACAATGGACGATGTAACATACTTATGCACTTTAGATGTGAAAAATTTATATACAAACATACCACAAGCAGAAGGATTGGAAGCGGTACATTCTAAGCTGATATTAGATCATAGCCTTACAAATAACATGATAGCATTGCTTATGTCACTCATGGAAATAATTTTGAATAAAAATTATTTTAGATTTGGCTCAAAATATTATTTACAACAACAAGGAACGGCGATGGGATCGCCGGTCGCCCCCAGTTATGCTGATATATATATGGAGGCAATCGAGTCCGAGCACATCGTCCACAGTGTTCTCGGCCGGCATATTAAATGTTGGCTGAGATATGTGGACGATGTGTTCGTCCTCTGGAAAGGTACAGCTGATGAATTAGAAGAATTCATGACATATATTAATGCTATACATCCATTGTTACAATTCACACTAACTAAAGATCAAGACAGTGTCATCTTCCTAGACGTTTGTGCAATCAGAAAAAAGAATAAAATAATGACAACGTTGTACACTAAAGAAATTGATCGCAACAATTTGTTACGATATGACAGTCAACACGCACCCTCAGTGATTAAAGCAATACCTAAAGGCCAGTTTCTTAGAGCAAGGCGCATTTGCTCTTCCAGTGAGGAGTTTAGAAAACATAAAATGGAACTAGTGGATAAATTTGTTGAAAGGGGATACCCAAAATGGGAGATAGAGAGAATAGCGGATGAAGTTGAAAGTATCCCTAGAAAGGAATGTTTTAAAAAAATTTAATAAGGAAAATCAAGAGAGAAAATTTAATTTCTTTTCAGTGTATGACAGTCATGCTACACTGATTAAGAAAACAATATTGAAACACTGGCACTTATTACAGAATGATCCTCAATACGGCCATCTATTTAGAGAATACCCACGTTTTGTGTATCGCAAAGGAAAATCTATATCTAACCATTTAATACACTCAGATATAGGAATACGGCACACCAGACAAGGTACTTTGAGAACCCAGAAAAAGGGCACCACTTCGTGCTTATCATGTCAAAACTGTACAAGTATAATAAAAGGAGAAAAAAATCACACGCCCAACAAAGGGGTTTGATATACCCATTAGGGGATACTTCACATGCAGTACACAAAATGTGGTATACATGTTGAAGTGCCCGTGTGGATCAATATATGTAGGCCAAACAACAAGAATGATACGTATAAGAATAAATGAACATTGTTTTCAGATCAGATTACTCAAATCTAGAATAGAAAAATCTGTAGGAACGTCTCTGGAAAAAAGTGAAACTGATAAGAAAAAATATGGCGAGACTTCAGTGGCTAAGCATTTTTATGAATGAAGACACAACATTAGCGAACTCAGATGGTGTGTGTTAGAGAAGGTGGAGGGCAGTGACCAAACCACATCGCAAAGGTCTATTAAACACAAGTGTATTGGATCACTTTTTGAATCCCTACACCCACAGGGCTCAAAAATTGACCAAAAAAATCGAACAATTTTTTTTAAAAAAAACCCCCCCGGTTTTAAAAAAAAACCCGGTTTTTTAAAAAAAATTTTTTTTAAGGGGGGTTTGAAAAATAAAAAGGAAATATGGTAAATTTTTAAAGGGGGTACCCAAAATAAAAAAGGAAAAGCTAAATTGCCCCAAAAAGGAAAGTTTTTTTTGGAAAAATGGGAAAAAAAAATTTTTTTTTTTGGGGGTTGAACGCTTTTTTAAAAAAAAGAAACACCCTTTTACGGATTATTGGAAAAATTTTTTGGGAAACCATTTTTTGTAGGGGGAAAAAATTTTTTCTCCAAAACACAAGATATGGAATAGGGCCCCAAAAAATTTGGAACCAAAAAAAATTTTTTCGAAAACGTTTTTTTAAAAAAAGAAAAAAAAACCAAAAAAAAAAGGTTTGAATCCCGGGGTCCCAAAAGAAACAAAAAGGTTTTTAAAAGGGGTGGTTTTTTTGGGTGGCCAAAAAAAAATTATTATGTAAAAAAATTTTTTGTTTTTTCCAAAATCCCCTCAAAAAAAGGGAAAAATATAAAAAAAATTGGCAAGATCAAGCAAAAAATGAAGAAAATTTTTAAAAACCGGGTTTTTAAAATAGGGAAAATGCCAAAACCACTTGAAATTTTAAAAAACCCTTTTTGGGGTTTTTTAACCCCTACCCCCAACCCAAAAAAATCAGGAACTTTCTCTAAAAATTTTTGGCCCCGAAAGCGTTAAATAGTTTTTTAGAAGATAAAAAAAAGATTTAAGAAGTGAAGAGTTTTTAATAGCTTGTTTAAAAAAAGTATTTTTTTAAAATTTTGGCCTTGGGCTTCTTAAAGGGGGAGGAAATTTTTTAAGGGGTTTTTGCAAAGGGGCCTTGGGGAAAAAATTCCAAAAATTGCCCTTGGCCCAACGAGGTAAAAAATTGTTTTTTTTTTCAATTTTTTTAATCTGGGTCAATTTGGTTTAAAATTTTTTAAAAAATATATTGCATAAAAAATGTGCGGGGATTGTACCCCAAAAAACTAAAGGTATACTCATCATAAATTTGCATCAGCACTGTCTAATGGCGTAAAAGGGGGAAATAAAATTTATTTTTAAAAAGCAAATAAAAAATTAATAATCTATTGCATTGTTTAAAAAAAAACACCACTTATAAGCGGGTAAGCTGTCTGAAAAATTTATTTACTGTGAAGTGGGTTAAAGGGAAAAAAAATTCAAGGCAGGTGAGGCTTTAATGTGATCACGCAGGTTCACTAGCAGGGCCCAATTACAGTGGGGGCGGTGAGAGCCAGGGGTGGGATCCACTATTAAGCCGGGAAAAAAGGCCTTATGACGCGGAAGAAAACAGTCCTCTGAAGCGAGTGCGGAAGCGCAGTTGATAAGACCCCCAGCCCTTCCCCAGTACACAGTCAAGACCTGGGTACACTTGAGAAATTTCCCCACCAGAGCGTGCCCCTCCCTAGGTGGGAAACCAAATTTACTTCACTTGGAAATCTGGGGGGCGCTCCCGTTCCCCACTGCCTTTTTCTTGGCTTTCTTTTTCTCTTTTTTCAAAGTGCTGGAGGAAATTGTCTTGGGGGGTGGCGAAGTGCTCCTATCCATGTCCCCAAATAACCACATCGTTCAAGTCTTCCCCGTACCCCCCTTGTACAATTAGAGGAATATTTGTATCAGTTTTTGTACATGCAATTTTTTTAGTAGTTTAATTTAGAAAACACATTTTTTAAAAAAAGATGGAATCCTAACACGCTTTGTTTATCTTTTTTTTTAATTTTATTAAATGGGTTGTCTCACTAAAGGGTTGTGTATGTTAAAAATCTTTCAAAAACAAGTCATTTTGCAAAAATGTGTCCATTAACAGTGTCCACCTATTTCTGTTTTTGACAGCACCATGCCCCATAAAAAACAAAACATACCCCCAGCCACTGTTGACAAAAGTGAGAAAAATGTCTGTTGGAAACCACATTTTTTAAAATTGGGCCGTAGTTGCTGTATTTTACAGCAAAAAGCCCCAAAAAATTCAAAAAAAAATGACCCTTTGCCCCGGTTGCAATTGGAAAACAAATGTTTTAGAAAACCCCATTTTTTTAAAAAAGAAAAAAAAAAAAAAACAAAAAAAAAAAAAAAAAAAAAAAAAAAAAAAAAAAAATGAGATAGCTTATTTCACGCAACATGCCCCAAAAATCAAAAAAAAGACCCTTTGGCCACTGTTGACAATTGTGAAGAACAAATGTCTGTTAGAAAAAACATTTTTTTAAAATAGGACCTGTAGCATAGCTGTATTTCACAGCAGCATGACCCAAAAAAATTTAAAAATGACTTCTCAGCCACTGTTGAAAATTGTGAGGGAGAAGTGCCACTTAGAAGCCACATTTCTGTTCCAAAGGACCTTGATTATAGCTGTATCTCACAGCACCATGACCCCAAAACCATTGACAGTGTGAAAAATTTTAATGAAGAAGTGAGAAGATGGAATACGTTTTTTTTCATGAAACCGTGTACAATTGGTGTCTTTTACAGTCTGAAGAAAAAAAGTCCGCATGGATGGCGGAAAAAATCCAGCACCGTTAAATGAATAAAATAATCTTCTTTATTGTATTAAACCATTAAAATCCAGACACGACAGACAGAGTCAACGCGTTTCGGGTAAACACCCTTAATCATGACTTAAAAACAAACACTCAATAACATATTTAAAGGAAATCAAAACCAATGACGTGTCAGAACACATATCATGTGACATAATGCAAATAACGTTCAAATTATTTAAAGACACAGGCAAAACATGTATAACAAAGCCTCTTAAACAAAATTAAAAAATAATGAAAAAAATAAAAATAAAATTTGAAACGTAAAAAAAAGTAATACTAATAAATAAAATAAATAAATGTGAGTATATATGAATGAGAAAATTTTTTTTCCTTTTCCTTTACCCTTTCCTTTCGCTTTAAAAATAAAACTTGAATAAATGAGAGATAATAATTATAAATGCAATACATTTTTCTCTCTTTTCCCTCCCTTCTCCATTTCTTTTCCTTTTTTTTTTTAAATAAAACGTGAGTAAATAAAAAATAATAAATGCAATAAATGAATGTGAGAAAAAAGAAAGAAAAAAAAGGGGGAAAATTAATTAATTTTTATTTATCGTTATTGATTAACACAAATATAGCAAAACATTTATATGATTCATGCCTTTCGGATACCAAGATTCCAATTGCCAGATCCAGAAGGCCTCCCGATTAACCCTTTAACGACCTTGGGCGTATGAGTACGTCCCAAGGCCGCTAAGGGGCTTTGCAGGGGGATCGCTCCGCGACCCCCCCGCACAGCCGCCGAGTGTTAGCGGCAAATCGCCGCTAACACCCGCAGTAACAGCGCCAGCGGGGGCTCCGCCCGCTGGCGCTGTTTTACCATCAGACGCCGCGGCAAAGATGGCCGCGGCGTCTGAATTAACGCCGATCGGTGCGCGGCACCGATCGGTGCGGTGATCGGCATCAGCGCAGCTATGCTGCGCCGATCCGATCACCGGGCATTGTGGTGGGGAGCCTTGGGAAGGCTCCCGTCACTTACCCTGGCCGGTTTGCCCCACTTCCGTCCGCAGACAGATAGTGGGGAAACCGCCATCTTTGTACACCCTAATGCATTGCCTGTGCAATGCACTAGGTTGTATTAACAATCGCGCCACCTAGTGGTCATTTACCACAGGTGGCCTCAATGTTACAGTAAAAAAAAAAAATAATAAAGTTTTAAAGTACAAAAAAAAAGTATTAAAAGTTCAAATCACCCCCTTTCCCCATTTTACAAATAAAATCATTAAAATAATAAAAAAGTTACACATATTTGTATCGCCGCGTCCGAAAAAGTCCGATCTATAAAAAAATAACATCATTTATCCCGACTACGTAAATTCAAACCCAAAAGCTTTTTTTT
>JAODAL010067531.1:0-17254 GCA_025379985.1 Phyllomedusa bahiana | reverse complement strand
TTTCTCCCACAGGGTCTGACGGGGGTTCTTCAGCACTCACATACTACTGCCGCGGCTGCTGGGGGAAGGTGGGGGGGGGTAGGAGCATCCAGCTCCATCACAGCAACCTAAGTCTGGGGGTCACTGATGAGCACTTCCTTCACCGCCAAGTGAGGAGGGCAGCCGTCAGCAGCAGCAGCAGCAGCACCTGGAGCAGACCCAGAACCAACAGGTGGTGGCGTACTTGGACAGCACACAGCCACCCCAGATAGAAGATCAGCAGCACTACTGGGCAGCCAAACTGAATGTTTTGGCCGCAACTTGCCGAGTTTGCAGTAGAGAAGCTTTTCCGGGCCCGGCCAGTAGTGTGGCAACAAGGGGTGTTCAGTGTGGGGGGGGCCATCGTTACCCCAAAGGGAAACCCGCTTGTCCACGGGAAATGTGGAACGACTGACCTTTGTCAAGATGAATCACCGTGGATCGGCCAGGATTTCCACACCAATGCCTTAGGCGTCAGACTACATCAGCCATGACGCCTCACCCAAACTGTGAGAAATGAGTCTGGGTTCAAACTACCTGCCTCAGCCACTATTCTGATGCAGCCCCCCCTGAGGGCCACACATCTGCTGCAGTTTCCCCATCTGCCACCAACCATCTTTACCAGGGACTGGTATTGCCACACACCTACACACTCTGTCATTGTGCCACTGTCTGACCTCATGCTGCTGCTGTGGCTGCTGCCGTGACCTCCATAATTTGTCATTGTGCCACTCTCTGACCTCATGCTGTTGCCCCTGCCGCCGTCACCTCCACTCTCTGTCATTGTGCCACTCTGTGGCCTACTCCTGTTTTTGTCACCTCCAGAATGTGATTGTGCCACTGTCTGACCTCATGCTGCTGCTGCTGCTGCCGTGACCTAGACACTGTGTCATTGTGCCACTCTGTGGCCTATACCCGCTTTTGCCACCTCCAGGATGTCATTGTGCCACTGTCTGACCTCATGCTGCTGCTGTGTCTGCTGCCGTGACCTAGACACTGTGTCATTGTGCCACTCTGTAGCCTATTCCTGTTTTTGCCACCTCCAGAATGTCGTTGTGCCACTGTCTGACCTCATGCTGCCCCGGGCCGTAAACCTCCACTCTCTGTCATTGTGCCACTCTGTGGCCTACTCCTGTTTTTGCCACCTCCAGAATGTGATTGTGCCACTGTCTGACCTCATGCTGCTGCCACTGCATCTCCACCTCTGTCATTGTCCACTCTGTGGCCTACTCCAGTTTTTGCCACCTCCAGAATGTCATTGTGCCACTGTCTGACCTCATGCTTCTGCTGTGGCTGCTGTCGTGACCTACACACTGTGTCATTGTGCCACTCTGTGGCCTACTCCTGTTTTTGCCACCTCCAGAATGTCATTGTCCCACTGTCTGACCTCATGCTGCGTGGCTGCTGCCATAACCTACACACTCTGTTATTGTCTACTCTGTGGCCTACTCCAGTTTTTTGCCCCCTCCAGAATGTCATTGTGCCACCTCTGAACCTCATGCTGCTTTTGGCTGCTGCCGTCACCTCCACACTCTGTCACTAATGTTGCTACCTGAGCCCTCACTTGTTTTTTTCCAGCGGTCGCTCCCATGACTTTATCAGGCTACATTCCCCTTCATTTTTTTGGTCAGTTTTGCCCTCTTAAGTGCCCAGGGAATTTTATATTGAAGCGATTCTAAGAGCAGCGACAGTCATGTGCGTGTCATACTAAAACACAACATTGTATGAAGACCAAACCAAGCTCCCTCTGCATATTTAAGCATGGCACAATGTTCTACAGCACCCTGCAGGCTCTGTGCAGCTGGAAATAGCTGTTTTTTTAACGTGATTCGTCCCAAAGTAATTCGGAACGAAGTTATTTTTTGTCGGGAAATTCGGCGAAGTGAGCAAACCGAATTTTGAGAAATTCGCCCATCTCTACTGTACATGGGACACATTTATAAAGTGCTGTGAAACCCCCTCCTCACATAACCGTCTCCAAGACTTCTCCTGTGCTTCACCGACACTCTGGAACTCACTGCCCCAACACATCACATTCTCCCCTAATCTTTCCAGCTACAAAAGCAACCTGAAAACCCATTTCTTCAGGATAGCCCACGACCTAGAATAACCCCGCTGTCACTATACCCCACAAACATGTCTGTCCCTCACCTGTCTCTTTCCTCCTTCCTTGTAGATTGTAAGCCTTCGCGGGCAGGGCCCTCTCTCCCTCTGTACCTGTTGTTAGTCACAGATTGTCACTATTGTACTTGTTTAACTTATGTTATGTATGTATGAATGTACATCGCCCTGGGATCAATGGCGTTCTAAAATAAATAATAATAATAATACTGTCGCATCTAACACTATTAAAAACAGAGGTAGAACTGGCCAGTCGGCACCAGGTTCATACATGTCCCACTAAATGTAATAGAAATGTACTTTGGACCAATTTTCATGCTCAATATCTGTCTCTTGGCGTCTGCAGAGTGCTGCTGGTCTGTTTTATGCATTTGCATTTGTTTTGCAGCCACATGTTTTGCACCTGCGGCATTTCTTTCACATTTTTCTTGCTATATTGAGCATTTTTTGTTGTTTTTTGCTGAATTTACCATGCAGGGTAAAATGTCCTGTCCATGGCAGAATTTTTGCGGGTTGTCCCAGGTATCTGTTCTCTCTGAATAAAGGTGGGTAACAACCACCGCTGCGGGAGACCCTATGGCAAATATAATTTCATTCAGCCCCAGTATTTGTACTTTGTGACTGAAAAAGTTAAAATCTAAAAAAAAAATCTCTTTGAATCGGAATTTTTGGGACACCTGCCAACATGTTTGATGAAAAATAGAACTTATTTCCAGTTTTTAACCCATTCACCCAGTCTGCCAATCCCTCACACGTACAAGGCACCTATTGAGAGATCATAACTGGAGCGGCTTCTTCATATCTTGGCTGTGTAAAAGTGAGATAAACAGAACGCTTATATCAGCAGATCACAATGTGTGACACGGCATATAAGGTGCCAACTGCTCACTTTAATATTTTTGGTCTTAGCAGATTTACCTCTTTAAAGGCCAACAGTGTAATTATTCTGTAAAATAAGAGCTGTATGAGAAGCCTCTGAACAGATAGATCATTTTGGATGTATAGATATGAATCTGTAGCAGCTAGGGGCATCCATTTAGGTAATGTAACCTTGAAGAAAGCAGATGCCGCAAAGAGACAAGAATATATAGAGAGTTTTTTCAAAATAATTTGAAGGTTACAAGTGGAAAGACAAACTAGACCTTGAAAAGTTTTCGGTGAAGAATATTACTTTTTATTTGCAATAGTAACAACGTTATTGCAGCTTCTCTTCTCAGATTTTAGAGGTTATTAAAAGGATTGTCCCCAAGCGATCAGCTGTAATCTGCTGAGGAACCGGGCAGCTAGTGCTTATTTCCCCTGCAGCGCCACCACAGGGGAAATTAAGCATTACACCATGTCTAGTAAAATCAATGGTATAATGACTTTTACCTTCATCAATTAGTCATTGTCTTTTCTCCTGGCTCACAGCAATATTCCGTTAAAGTCTGACAGAGTAACAGTTCTGAGACATGTTGTAAATGTGGCAAGAGCTTGCACCCAAGTCTGTGGAGGCGTCCTTCTCTGTGGCTCCAGAGATTGGAAGAACCTGAGGCACATCATGGAGGATTCGACAGTAGACAGGATTTGTTTCCTAGGACCTGGAGTCACTAGTTTCTGTCTAAAAGACTGAATTTAAACCAATAATAGCACACTGATATTTGTCTTACAGACTCTTCTCTCATCATTAAGGTGAAGGAGGTGTTTTGATCCTACAGGGTAACACTTCTTTCCCCTTCCTATCTCTCCCTCCCCCATCCCTTGTTACACTAAGGCAATGTTCAGACGGCTTATTCAAGCCGTAATTGCGAGCAATTCCAGCTTGAATAAGGGGCGGGACGGGGGAGCCGCTCGCCGGACCCATAGACTTGTATTATCCACAGCGCGTATTGCGCCTGGATAATGTGCAGGTGACTTTCTCCCCGCCCAGCGGATTCACCAAGCGGGTAGGAGCGACGGAATCCATAGTTCTCTATGAGAGCAGTGGATTACCGTAATTACTGCGACGGATTGGAGCCGTACTGCAGCGCAAATCCAGCGCGCAGTACGGCTCCAATCCAAGCTGAAATAAACCGTGTGAACATGGCCTAATAGTTCTCTTTCTTTCTTTTTTTCTTACTTTCTTTCTTCCTTCCCTTCCTCCCTCTTTTCCCTCTCTTGTTTCTTTTCTTCTTTCATCCCCCTAACATGGGATCACACGGCATATGGCATAACTTTGAATTTCTGCTGCAAATTTAGACTGCAGCAGATTTTGTTAAAGATGTGAATTGGCCCCATTAGATGTATAAGCTTCCTAAAATGGAAAAAAAAACCTTGCAACAGTGTATTGTCAACAGAGCCAGCACTATCATGGTTTAGCAAAGGCTGTCATAGTACTGAGTTTCATGTACAGCAAGTGGGCAGAGTGAAGCTCAGGCAGCAGTACAATTAGTGAGAGAGGCAAGGGGGCAAAGAGTGCAGTTTAGGCCATGTCTTTAGGCTATGTCTGCACAGTGCAGCAAAATTAATTTCGCTTACGGGGTTTTTTTTGCACGTTTCCGGATCGCTGACCAGTAAGGGGCTGCCAGGAATCGAGATTATCTGGGGGAAGAAGAACAGTTCTTCTTCCAAGGAGGCCCGGGGGTTTTCAGTAGAAAATTTGTCTATGAGATTAAACACAGACTTTTTTTGAAGTCTCCCAAAGCGCTGGGTACGTCAGGCTGGGGACTGCCCCCCGGGAGGAGGGGGTAATCCCCCGGTGGCCCCCCCGGGCCCGGGGGGGCCCGGAGGCAGTGCCGTCGCTCCCCGGGACCCGGCCGCGCCTCCGGTCCCTGAACGACCGGGACCGGCCCGGTAGCCGGGGACTAATGTCCCCGACTCCCTGGCAGGCTGAAGGCATTAGGCTTCAGCCTCCCGGGCGGGGCCCCACTGCTGACGTAGGCGGCGCGGTGACGTCACTTCACCCCCCCGCCTAGCGGACCCCGTAGGGGAGTGGCCCAGCCCCGGGGGCCCAGGACGGGAGTCAGGTAAGGGGTTTTGTGCTTTTTTTTTTTTTTTTTTTTACTCATAAAAGGGAAGGGGGCCCGGGTAGCTAAAAAAATGCAGGGGGGCCTGGCACCTAAACAATGCGGGGGGGGCCCTGGCTACCTAAAAATGAGGGGGGCCCTGGCTACCTAACCAATGCAGGGGGCCCTGGCTACCTAAACAATGCAGGGGGGCCCGGTACCTAAAGAATGCAGGGGGGCCCTGGCTACCAAAAAACAATGCAGGGGGGCCCCTGGCACAAAAGAATGCAGGGGCCCTGGACCAAACAATAAGGGGGGCCCCGGGGGCACCTAAAAAATGCAGGGGGGCGGGTGGCTACCTAAAGAATGCGGGAGGGCCCTGTTTACCAAAAAAATGCAGGGGGGGCCCTGGTACCTAAAGAATGCAGGGTCCTGGCTACCTAAAAAATCGGGGGGGGCCCGGGCTACCTAAAAAACAGGGGGGCCCGGGGGCTACCTAAAAAATGCGGGGGGCCTGGCTGCCTAAAGAATGCGGGGGGGCCCTGGCAACCAAAAGAATGCGGGGGGGCCCGGTACCTAAAAAATGCGGGGGGCCCTGGTTTACCTAAACAATCCGGGGGGCCCCCTGGCTACCAAAAAATGCGGGGGGCCCCTGGGGTACCTAAACAATCGGGGGGGCCCGGGCGGCACCTAAAAAGCAGGGGGGCCCTGGTACCTAAACAATAAAGGGGGGCCCTGGCTACCAAACAATACGGGGGGCCCGGGCTGGTACCTAAAAAATCGGGGGCCCTGGCTACCTAAAAAAAGCGGGGGGGCCGGCTACCAAAAAAAATGCAGGGGGGCCCGGGCGGACCTAAAGAATGCGGGGGGGCCCGGGCTCCTAAAAAATACAGGGGGCCCGGGCTGGCTACCTAAACAATGCAGGGGGGCCCTGGCTCCCTAAACAATGCAGGGGGCCCGGGCTACCTAAAAAATGGGGGGGGGCCCCTGGACCAAACAATGCAGGGGGCCCGGGTACCTAAAGAATGGGGGGGGCCCGGCTACCTAAACAATACAGGGGGGCCCGGCGGCTACTAAACAATAGGGGGGCCGGGCTGGCACCTAAAGAATGCAGGGAGCCCTGGAACCTAAAGAATGCAGGGGACCCCTGGCTACCTAAAGAATGCAGGGGGGCCCGGGCTACCAAAAACAATGCGGGGGGGCCCGGCACCTAAACAAACAGGGGGGCCCTGGCGGCTCCCAAAACAATGGGGGGGGGGCCCCGGCCCCAAACAATACGGGGGCCCCTGGCGGGCTACCTAAACAATGCAGGGGGCCCTGGCACCTAAGAATACGGGGGGGCCCTGGGGTAAAAATACAGGGGGGCCCTGGCGGCTCCCTAAAAAATCGGGGGGGCCCTGGCTACCTAAAATAAAAGGGGGGCCCTGGCTATCAAAAGAATGCAGGGGGGCCCGCTCCCTAAAGAATGCAGGGGGGCCCCTGCTGCTAAACAATACAGGGGGGCCCTGGCGGGCAAAACAATAAGGGGGGCCCTGGTGGCTAAAAATCAGGGGGCCCTGGCGGGCTAAACAAATAGGGGGGGGCCCCTGGTGGCTAAAAAAAATGAAAGGGGGCCCGGCACCTAAGCAGAAAAGGGGGCCCGGGCTACCTAAACAATACAGGGGGGCCCGGGGGCTAAACAATACGGGGGGCCCGGCGGGGCAAAACAATGAAAGGGGGGCCCCCTGGCTTGGCAAAACAATGCAAGGGGGGGGCCCTGGCGGCTAAAAAAGGAAAGGGGGACCGGGCGGCTAAACAATGAAAGGGGGGCCCGGGCGGCTAAACAATGGAAGGGGGCCCGGGCTGGCTACATAAAACTAGCAGGGGGGCCCGGGCGGGCACATAAACTATGGGGGGCCCTGGCGGTACATAAACTTAAGGGGGGCCCTGGCTGGCTACATAAATTTAACGGGGGGGGCCCTGGTTGGACATAAACTTACAGGGGGGCCCGGTGGCTACTAAAACTATACAGGGGGCCCTGGCTGGCTACAAAAACTATACAGGGGGGCCCGGCGGGCTACATAAACAACCGGGGGGCCCGGCTGGCTAATAAACTATACACGGGGGCCCTGGTACCTCCACCTAACTAAAAAGGGGGGGGCCCGCTACCTCCAGCCTAAACATACGGGGGGGCCCTGGCTCCTCCAGCCTAAACTATAAGGGGGGCCCTGGCTACCTCCACCTAAACAAAAGGGGGGGCCCGGCTACCTCCAGCCTAAACTATCAGGGGGGCCCTGCCTCCCTCCGCCAAAACAAAATAGGGGGGCCGGGCACCCCAGCCAAAACTATACAGGGGGGCCCGGGCTCCTCCAGCCCTAAACTATACAGGGGACCCCTGGCTACTTAAGCCTATCAAAGGGGGGGCCCGGGCTCCTCCAGCCTAGTAACTGAGACTACCAACACCTCCCTAGGGCCCCCTAACTGGGGCCTATTATCTACCTTACTTGGGCCTACCCCCCAACCTACCTGGGACATGCTAACAACTATCCTGGGGCTCCTACCTAAATAGTACCAATCAGCTACCTGGGGGTTTTCCTACCTACCAGGGAATATAATGTCAGGGACCCCCAAAATTTTGGGTATTATCTCCAGGGGGTTATTCTTCCCCCCCCCTCCAACCATTAGGATCTAGGGCCCCTAAGCTATGGCTTTTCCCCCTCTCCCCCCTTTTTTAGAAGTAAAGAGGTCCTAAAAGGAGGATTCTAAGATATTTGGTATAATTTCTGCGGATGAGTTGTGGTCATCATGGCGGTGTGGGAAAATGCAGAAAAAAAGGGAATAAACGCCAAGAGAAAGAAAAATCATCAGATAAGATTCTCCGGTGGCCCCGATTTCAGGGGTTATTTTACTTCTAATTGAAACGTGCGTATTTACTGTAATGTGATGTGACCTAGCTGGTTCTGACCTCTATGTGGTCTCTATAGGGTTTTGTAGGTTTACCCGAGCTGGTGTCTGACCTTATGTGTCTCTAATGGGAGTGTTGTAGGTTATACCTGAGGGTGTTGACCTCATGTGGGCCTATATGGGGTTTGTAGGTTTTACCCGAGCTGGTGCTGACCTCTATGTGGTCTCATAGGCGGGGTTGAGGTATACTGAGCGGGGGTCTGACCTCTAGTGGTCTCTATATGGTGGGGTTGTAGGTTTTTAACCGAGCTGGGTTTTGACCATTATGTGGTCTTTATATGGCAGTGTTGGGTTTTACCTAGCTGGTTCCCCACCCCTATGTGGTCTCTAATGGCGGTGTTGTAGGGTTTTACCTGAGCTGGTTCGACCTCTATGTGGCTTAATGCGGTATTTTTAAGGGTTATACCCCGAGCTGGTGTCCCGACCTTATGTGGGGCTCTAAAATTTTTGGGTTGTAGGATATACCCAGCTGGTGTTTACCTCTATTTTGGTCTCTAAATGGTGGGGTTGTAGGGTTTTACCCGAGCTGGTGTCTGACCTCTATGTGGTCTTAAATGGTGGGGTTGTAGGTTAACCTGAGCGGTGTCTGCCTCTATGTGGGCTCTTTGGTGGTGTTGTAGGATACTGAGCTGGTGTCTGACCCCTAAGTGGTCTCTATACGGCGGGTTTTTAGGGGTTTTTCGGGGCCCGGGATAATCCAGCGTACATGTTCCCTGATTGACCCCCGTGATGGAGTTACACTTTCTTTCTTGCTGGGGTTTATTTTAGAAGGTGGGGGGGTGGGTGACCAAAGGGAAAAATGGAGGGGGATTTTTTTTATGTGGGTGGGGGGGGATATTTAAAGGATATTGGAGGGGGATATGGATGGACTTAGCCCTGTGCTATGATATTTTTGACTGACAAATTGTGACTACATTGTACTACAAAAAACAGTCTGTTTTGTACACTGATTATGTGGGAAAAGGGTGCATTTATGTCCGAGAGGCCGGTAATATTTTCATGTACAGTAGGGTGGGCCCTCCCAAGATCAACTCCCCTGTGGGCCCCAGACCCCCCAGTCCGACACTGGGTACAGTCAGATGTTTGGCAGATTCAAAATACTGAATCTGCTGAAAATCCAACGAGAATCCAGTGCTGTGTAGACACAGCCTCAGACAGCAGTGCAAGAAGTGAGAGAGGCAATGGGGCAGAGTGTGCAGTTTAGGCAGCAGTACAAGGAGTGAGAGAGCCAAGTGGGTAGAAAACACAGCTAAGGCAGAGGCAAGGTCGGAACAAGGCATTTTGGTGCCCTGGTCAAATAGGCTTTCCTCCATCCCCAGAAAAATTCAAGTCCCTGACCTGACGCACAACGCCTTTAGCTGTGCCCTTCTCAGCTAGGTGAAATGGGTAAAAAACACAATTGCGACATCTTTTGTTTAGGTGCAGTGTAAATTACATGTTATCATTATTCTGCGGGGTCAGTACAATTCGGATGATTATTTTTTTATTTGCTTTGCATCACCATATTGCGGACTGAAGTATGGTCTTTATTTGTACCTTATTTGGATACCTGTGACTTTTTGATCACTTTTTTAAAAGATTTTGTTGATCAAAAAATAATTAAATCACAATTTTGGTGCAAGTTTTTTATGGTGTTAAAAATGCAGATATGTGAGGTTTTACAGATGCAGCAAAACCAATTTTTATTTTCTTCTTTTATTTGTAAAATGACTTGTAATTTTAGTCCCTCTAGGGTACATGGCCGCTATAGACACTTATACACTATTCTGCAATACGAATGCATAGCAGAATAGTGTGCAGTTACAGTTATCATATTACACCTCTGGTCTCTGGCAGGGTGTAATAGGGGCAGTAGGATTTCAGGTTGGGGAGCCTTCATTAGGCTTCCGCCTGCTGTGACTGATGGTAGCCACCCCAAGCATGACTGCTAAGAAATATATTGGATTTTATTCTATGTGCTGCAGCATAGAGAACTTTTCCTTGAATGTACAATGTACTGCTTACCTGTTGGTTCCACTCCATGCACAGGATTAAATACTTGAATACTGGGTTCCGTGAATAACCATAATAAGGGTGAGCTCCTTAAATGTTACTTTTTTAGCATAATGAGTGCTAAGAAACCGTGGTTGTGTCAACTGTGGCACGCCTGAAGGCAGTTGCCGTAACTAACAGCCGGCACCCGCTGTGTATGGAGCAGGCTCAGTGCACCTATTTGTGCCCCCTTATTGACAGGTAGAGGTAGCCGCCCTAGGCAGTCACCTACCTCTGCCTACCTATTGTTCTGGCCCTGGGCAGAAGTACATGGAGTGAGATAGGTAAATGGCCCGAGAACACAGCTTGGGGCAGAAGTAGTAGGGGACTGGGAGAGGTACACCATATGTCCGTCCTGAGAGCAAGTAGCAGATGAAACGGCAGCGTTTAGTCTCTGTGCGATTTTAGAGCAGTTTGCTGTGACAGGGAGAGCACACTAAAAGTTACCCTGCTAAGGTGATCCGAGACAGCAGGAGTAAGTGTGTCTGGCAGGGAGCTGCTGGAGACTACGAGTGGTTGGAGACTGCTGGTCCACAACGTACTGCCGCAGATACTGTAGGTTCTGTGCAGGGCATATAAGGCTCAATCAGTCTGTTTGCAATCTAGATTTGATTAATGAGTCTGACAACTCATTTCTTCCGTAGCGATCATTAAAGTTTCTCACCATCCATATACATAATTACAACAACACAAAGCAGCTATGGCTTTTTAGACAAGAAACAGGAAGATCAGGAGGAGCAGTGGTTAGAAGTTCTACTCATATAGGAATGAGATGCAGGAAAATATGTAAGAGGGATATAAGATAAGAAAAAATTGACAGATCTCAGTGTTTATCATCAGTAAGAAGCATCAGATGCATAAATGCCTTAGTGAAAATGACCATAGTTAAAGAGAGATTGTCCTCCCTTCCAGAGTTTCATAGCAATGCATATGAATGGAGAATACTCGACGCCACTTCTCTGAAGTATCAGACTGACTCATTTGCATATGCCTCATCAATGCATACAGCTTGAGAGCAGTGCTGACCATGCACGTTGTGTCTATGCCTTCAGATGCTATAATTAGATCGAATTTATGACTTCTCAAACTACATAATCAGGACTCTTGCATCTTGAACTCCCCAAACACACGCCCTAATTACAGTTCTGTTTATTTTATCATAAATCAGCTTTTTACATGCTGAGCAGGCACAGTGACAACTGCATAGTGACCTAGTGTGAAGACATACAACTCACTGGTTATCTCATTGAAGCAAACAGTAGGGGCTAGCGAGAAATAGAAATGTGTTTTAACAGGTAGGTTACTGAGAAGGGAACTGAATATCCTGGGAGGGATCATAAATTCACTTGTATCTCTCTATAGGGAAAACAGAGGAACAAAGCAATATATTAATTGGAAAAATGTCTTATTTTGTGTTGCACCTACAATTTTGAAAGATTCTAGTCATTGTAGCGAGACAACCCCTTTACAGGTGATAAATCAGGATGGAGCACATGTGAACAGGCGAGGGAAGTTGCAGTGTGATGACCTTCCTGCTCCTCTGCACGCACGTGTTATGGTGTAGATGCACACACAGCACTGTACATTCATTAGAAAACTCTTCAGACATCTGGAACTTGTTAAGCTGATGACTTGCCAGAGTCTAAAGTAGTCTATGGTGGGGATCCAGTTTCATGTCCATGTGAAGAGGCTGTAAGCTATTTAACACATGATTGCTCAGTGTCAAGGTGTCAGTTGAAGCTTAGCCATACTATATAGGGCAACTTGTCATCAATGATTCTGGTTTGTAACTAGTTTAACTTGTTGGCCGAAGTCTAAGAGGAGACGTCCTAGTTACAATTAGTTCATTAAGTGTAATTTCATTACTATCAGTTTTGAGAGATAGTAAAATTATATTATGATGCTGAGCACTGGGGAATTTTCCTTCTCAAAATATATACCGTATACTGTAGGACACCTATATAGAGCGCAGACAACACGTTCATCCTCCATATACATTTGGTAACATGGTAGTGGAAAGACATATTCCAAAGTGCTGATAGCGAAATATTGTCGCTACTATGCACAATCATCAGTGAGACTGTAGCAAAATAAGCGAGGATGGTTCTGGTAGTGGGAAGGTATGAGAGGTATCCGCAGCGGCAGTCTGACTGCGCGCCGACTTCCAGTGTCCAGTGGCAGATGCACCCGCACACACACATAGGTTTCCCTGTAACCGGCAGAGGGGGAGTATGGGGTGAACTTGACCAATTGCCCAGGAACAACTACCCTCACCGTCCAGGATTCCGCTTGGTATACCTTGCTAAGGTTCTATATTTGTATTGCTAGGTAGTAGGTGCCAGTGATTGACTCCATGTAGTGAAGGGATTAACAAGCAGCCGACATCAATAAACTAGCAACGACACAATATTACATGGGAACTACAGGCATTGTACACACGGTATATTTCTTGTGGACTCTACAACAGTTAAATGATTGAAGGCACATGTCACTTAAGAGAGTTGTCATCACCTACAGAGTTTCATGAGAAGCTTGCAATGAAGAAATACGTCTGTCACTTCCTGTTTCAGACAGACTTATTTGCATACAGCTCTGTGCTTGTATCAACGCTGTGCTTTCAGTTGCTATTATATCAGACTTAAGCTCAGGAGCTTCTCAACTGCTTTGCAGGTAAGGCTTATATCTGATCTCCTCTAACAAAAGCCATTTAATGATATCGTCTGATTATTTTACGATAAATAGTCAGCCTTTGTTATACTGCCACTGCAGCAACGAGGCTGGACTGTGACTGTTGATACATCACTCACTGCTATCATGCATAGAACAAACAGCAGTGGGGGAGGAGATATACACAGGTGGTTACTGAGGGAACTGAAATAAGCCAGGAGGTCATAAATTCAACTGTAATCCCTTAGAGTACACAGATGAACAAAACGCATTATATATGGAAAATGTCTTTATATTTGTGTTCCCTTACAATTATGTGAAAAGCTATTGCTTAGTATATCGGAAACACAACCGCCTTAGAACACATTTTAGATTGCCATCTAGTTCTCAGGACACTATGTGCGACTCTCCTACAACCCCTATTCTGTGGTTGCAACCAGGCTCCAGCTGTGTAAAAAAGGTCTGGCACTTGCAGCTGACCCAGCCTATTACCCAGTGCACAGGCATGTGGCAAGGTCGCTGGCACTGGCGGCTGACCCCCATCCCGAGCCTAGCTGTGGCAAAGGTGCTGCGGCACCTGGCGACACAGGACACACTGTCCACGAGTAGATGGATCATCATTGGCTATATCCGGCATGTTCTTCCACAAAGAACTGCCAACCTGTAATACTCGGGTTTTTCTGATCTCTCTGATCAGGTTCCAATCATATCTGTCGCTACTGTTCTTACTCTCTTGTCAGTGCCTGCTTATCATCATATATAGACTCAGTCTGGAGTCAGGCTGCTCTACTTTCTAGCACTAGGGCCTGCCCTGTCTATTGTGCACGCCTGGATCTAGACAGAGGCCCCTTAACTCGCTTGCTTTCAACTCGAGCTATTACAGCGAGACCTAATACTTATCAACTACACAGAACTGCTCGTGGCTGAACAACCTCTCTCCTATAACTATCTAGCTGACCGTCCAGCCCGCCCCTTCAGTGCTTCCTGATTGGACCTGCTTCGCAATCTAAGGCCAAGTTCAGACACGGGATTAAATGGGCCGAGTATTTATTGGTCAGCGTTAATACAGCGCTGAATGTTGCGCAAATTAACGGGCTGAAAATGGCCACATTACAATTCCGGTAATCCACAGTTCAAACATAGAACTTATGGATATGACGTCCTCCTCCGTCCCTGCTCTGCGAAAAGCCGCCGGATGGGAGAAAGTGGATCATGCAGCATTATTTATGTGCAAGTATACGTGCACGTGAATAAGTGAATGTCTAATGATGGCCGGCGAGCTGCGCGGAACCTCCCCCCCCCTGACACAGCTGCCGACAGGGAAAGACCGAAATTGCGGGCGAAATCCGTTCCCCCAATACGTCGGCAATAAGCATAGAGGAACATATGCCTTATGGCCGGAGTTTCACTCGGCTTATTCAGAGCGTAATTGTGGGAGCGGATTTCTGCCTCAATTACGCCGTGTCTTGGCAATGCAGGAAGCGGGGGGCATGGTGCTAGGCTCGCCGAGCCCCCACAGTACATTCCACTTATAATCACGTCGCGTGAGTAATTGTGACGATGGTCAATACGGCGAGCGGAGTAATATGGAGACATAATCCATAGTTACAGTAACTATGAAAAACTGAAGAACTATATCCGACTAGTCGTGAACATGGGACTGAATAATTCAGATACCCTTAATTCGCGCTGTATGTGCAGAATGGAGACTGGGCTGAAATCTGTCCCAAAATAAGCCGTGTGAACATAGCCTTACAGGCAGACCAGCACCAGCGCACATGACCCAGATGGCGGCCTGGACCTGTGGCTGAGCACTGCTTTCAACAATGATGCAGCATGCTTCAAAAGTAGGTCAATGATTAAAATATCTATGGCAAAGCAAAGATCCATAGGCCTGACATTACAGGTTCCTTGCATCGCCATAGGGCCTGAATCTAGTAGACTACTGCTCGTATGGGAGTCTGGGTGAGAGTATATACAGATCTACCGGTATAATGGGCGACTAGTTAGCACCCATTAGAGGGAATTTTTATTGTGTAGTAAAGAACAAAGATGGTTGCTAAACTAGAGAATGTACTGGCACTATCCCTTTGAAGAGCACTTCAAGCTGGCAAACCTTCTGGAAACTGCAAGCGTTTCTCTCAGAGCATTATAAACATTGTTTTGGTGCAGCATCAATATAACGTCTCAGTTTCGCAGTAGAGCTGCAATTAGGAATTGAGCTAGCAAAAAAGGACTGCTGATACCTTTCGCATAAAACAGGGGAGTTCAAAATATATTTTCTATGATGGCCACATCAACATTACGGCTGCCCTCAAAGGTGCCTTGGAGGTGTTAAGGCTGTCAGGGTTGTGCTACCACCTTATCGAAAAATTTCTGAAGCAGATAAAAGGGATAGGGGTCATGCCATAGCTCCAAACACAAGAATGGGTGCGCCCTGCATCCTTGTCAATTGTTGGCTCCGACTCTTGTGGGAATTGGACGAGTCAAGTCCTTATTTGCCGAGACCGACTGACCATCACCTCCTCACGTGTGTCCACAGCGATTACAGGCAACATAAAACAGCATGGTGGTATTTTATCGTCCAGCCTATGAATTTTTAATGTACAAATGCACTTTCTCAAGACCTCAAGAAAATGGGTCTGTATGCAAAACCACTGTAGACCTGATGATGTAATACTTCACTTTTGATTAGTGCCCTATTATTATTATCATTGAATTTAAAACACCATTAATCCCAGGGTGCAGTATATATTAGAAAGGGGTTTACATGCAATACATAAGAACAGGTACAATGTTATATCACTAAATACATGAGAAACAGGTACAGAAGGAGAAATAGTCCTGTCTGCAAGGGAGGTGAAAGGAGCCAGAAAGTGAGAGAAGGAGCTCTGTGTATTGTAGTGTAGGCGTAAGCTATCCTGAAGAGATAGGTTCTTGGGTAACCTTTGAAGGTTTGGATGTAGCAGGAGAGTTGGATGTGTTTAGAAGTCCCAGTGTATGGGGGATGCAGGGGAGAGTAAAGAAGCAATTTGAAATGAAAGAGAACTTATGCAAAAGGAGTTGTTACTATTTGGACCACGAAGGTGGGTATTTTTAGTGTGGTATGCACAAAGGGAGTCATTATTACTTTGAAGATGAAAATGGGGTCACCGAGAAAATAAATGTGAAAAAACAGGGTACTACTATTTATCACAGAACCAAAAAAAACCCAATATCTAAAATATTTAAACTTTTATTATATACCTATTAAAATCTATTACTACACACACCCTTTTTTTACCGATATATCAATATTCAAAAGTTATTATACAACAGATAGCTCATATAGGGCATACTGTATATAACACAAAGTGTATTACTCACGATACTTCTTCACCTCTTCCAGATTCAAAAATAAACAATTGTGTACTGAAAATCAGCAAGATAAGGAGAACTAGCAAAATATAGCCCCAATGAATCATCTCAACACAGCCCTTTTGTGGCCACCAAAAATTACCTATCGGGGTATTCGCCCTGATAAGAGCGGCCCCAATTCTCCACAGGTAGCCTAGGTGTACCACAGCAGGCTTTAGTAAATGGTCCAACCAAAACAGATAAATATCTCCCGACGCGTTTCCCCTACTATAGGTTCATCAGGGGAGCTTCAGGCAGACCAAAACCGATAAGTTGCGCCATGATGAAAAGGGCGTCACTCAGATAGACACAAGGACCCCTTAAATATAGCAACCCTCCAATCTGCATAAGCAAAAACACCCCCCCCTGAATAACAGATAAAGCAATTACCCAATAGAACATATAGTAGCATCATCGTGTGCACACTGCACATGCGTCCAACATCAGCTGCCACACAGGACCAATAACTCCCAGCACAGTAGCCAGCATGTAAGCGTGCAATCACACACGCCACCGGCGTCCCTACCGATGAACTGCGCATGTCCACAACACGGGCGCAGGCACGCACAAGATAGACGCCAGATACATCAGCGTCCGGCCCAGCGTCCTTAACCCAGAACCGCGCCGGCGCGCCGCCGGCGCAGGTATCCCGTCAGATGAGCGCACGCGACTGCGCACAACACCGTCCCATTGGACCCACTGCGCAAGCGCACCAAGATGAAAATGGGCATTATTATGCCTAAGGGGCATATGAATTTTTACACAAAAAGGCAGGATCAAAAAAGGAGTACTACTGTATTACTGTGAGCGTCCTAAAATGGACATTATTAATGTTTGGGTGCATCGGGATTACTATTACTGTGCAGGGGCGTGATTACTTTGTGGGATACAAAATGACACTTTTGCTGTGTAAAACAGATACAAAATAGGTTCTGCTACATTTCCTATCATTTCCTACAAAATAAATTCCTTTTATTTGCATATTTACCTGGAAGCCACAAATGTATAAAGTAAAAACTAGAAGTCAGGGTAATAGCTATGAAAATGTATTTGATATGGAAAATCCCTCTAGGAAAGAAAAATCCCAGTGTGAGTATCCTTTTGGGTTTGGAACT
>JAODAL010067530.1:0-17254 GCA_025379985.1 Phyllomedusa bahiana | reverse complement strand
GGCCCCCTGTTAAAATAAATTATATGGCCCCCGATAAAAATTTATTGTAGGGCCCCCCCGTATAAATTTTGATATGGCCCCCCAGTATAATTTTATCCCCCCCCCCCCCGTATAAAATATAAGATTGGTCCCGTTAAAAATAAAAAATTATTGGCCCCCCGTATAAATAATAAATGATAGGGCCCCCCCCCGTATAATTTAATAAAAATTTTTGGCACCCCGTATAAAAAAGGGGCCCCCCCCCCCCCCCCAAAGTATAAAATAATGTTTTGGTCCCTGTATAAATATTAATATGGACCCCTGTATAAAAATGAATAAATATAGGCCCCCTGTAGTGGCTAGGCTATTAAAAAAAAAAAAAAAAAAAAAAAAAAGAAGAAAGTTACTCACCTTTCCCTGATCCCTGCAGAGCGGCTGCTTCCGGGACCCAGTGAGACCGAGCGGCTCAGGGGGTGTGACGACACCTCTGCATCACTCCTCCCTGCTTCGCTGATGATTGCTGTAGATACGGAGCTCGGCATCTACAGAGATAGGGAAAGCAGGGACGGCAATCAACCCCCCCTGCTTTCTTATGTGAGCAGCGCAGCTATGTGCAGTGTAATCTGCGCGGCTGGATTACAACGGCCCGCGCAGAGCAGATGCCGACGCCGGATTAAAGTGACCCGGGCGTCTGATCATGTGCCTGGGGCCGCGGCCCGGCGGTTTGGGACCTCTGTCTATAATGTGCTGTATGTAGTGCATTGTTTAATATCAGAGGAGGCCACTAGATGTCGGTAAAGCAGCAAAGGAACTTGCCCTGACAGTGGCGGCGGATTAGCTGTGCCAACCAGAAATACTGAATACAATGGACGAAAAGTACCCCAGGAAAGTACAGGATAATAGATTGTAGACAGATGAGCAGCTCCCCAATCGAAAAATAAATCAAATAAAAAAAACACAAAATAACAACCTGTAATATCCAAATGGGAAATTCCTTTGAAACGGAGATGACGGCCACCCTCCCCAAACATAACCTCATACTATAGAAAGTAGTACGACACTGCGTTCTGGGAGGACTACGGGCAGCTGCACTATAGAAGCGACGACCTCCTGACCAGCGCGCATGCTCAACAGAAAATGATGCACTGTGCATCGCGTGTAGGGGCCGTCATTCTATGTATAGCCCCCCACAAATGCAATGTAAGGGATGAGGTTTGTTTCTAATGGCCCTTCACAAATTAAACCAATATAAAAAAAAAACAAAAAAAAAAAAAAACCACCACACACAACGTGGAATACATAGAAATTAAGTATAGTCTATACAGAGTGTTTAACCCATACTGAGCCGAATTAACTAAAAAAAAAAATTAAAAATTACCCAGGCAACCCCATTAACTCCAGTGGTGGGTGCCCAGAATCTGCTCCACGAGAGGGCCCTGGACACGCCAGTCCAACACCTTGTTAATATACTGGGCAGTATAGTTGGCAGGGCAAGCATACAACATGTAGCTATATGCACACACAGGCTAGATTATTAAAGCCTATAATGGAATTCCTCTATAAATTAGATTCTACCGCGCCGATCTTCCTGGCACATCCTGTAAACTTATTATTAACTGTACTATCCCTTCTATACAGCAGGTGGAGACATTGTATTTGCACATGTACTGCAGCTGTTTATGCCTAGCCTCTATTAGGAGGTAATGTCTCCTGCCAGATTCACTCTTCACCCCAATCAGAGCAAAAAGAAAACAAACAGACGTCCAAGCCCTTGTCATCCTGCTGAGAACTGCAGAAGGTAGAAGTGCATCAATATACACCACCTGCCTTTAGTTCAACAGTGAGAGCATGTTGTCTCCATAGGAATCAATCCAAACAAAAAACATTTGAGAACTTCCATAAAATAAAAAAAGCCTTTATTGATAAAGGAAAAAAAAAACAAAAACCCACAGCAAATCATAAATCACGGAAAAAACATGTGGATAAAATGTATGTGAAAAACCAATGCGTTTAGACCCCTAGGTCCTCACTCATGCCATAAGGACCTATGGATCTGACAGGTGTTGGTTTCGCTATACTCCACTGCTGCACAGGAGGAGGCAGCTCACTACTTTGTCTTCTTACACAGAAGAAGGGATGACTTTCTATTAGTTGTACTGTTCTTTACACACTTGGCTTGTCACAGTTTTAACAGTCCACACACTATGGAGACTTTGATGGATAGAGCACGCCTCAAGCTTCAGAATAGCCCGTCTCCCGCGATGTCTTGGTCTCTTCCACATCACAAGGCATTATGGGAAAGGAGCCGAGAAGCTCAAGCACCCTCTATTGGATGTAACAAATCCTCAATTTGCATTTGACCCACTGAGTCTTTGTAAAGCAAAAGGGATATTTAGCCAAGCCAGCATCACCCATCTGTAGACAGCCATTTCGGAGTGTTTGCCCCTCGTCAGTACAGAGCAGAGCGATGCTGGCTTGGCTGAATGGGAGGCAATGAGTGGCTTAGAAAGGGAAGATCTCCCTAAGGAGAGATCTTCCCCTTCTTGGTCTCTTCCAGTCAGGGCTGGAGCACCCACATCCTACTCCAACCCAACAATGGCTCCCAAAATCTCTACCAGCTCACTGGCTCATTTCCTGCCAGTAGGGTTGACATTTGGCCAGTTGACCACCATCACTTATGGTAATTACGTGAGAAGGCTGGTGCTGGTAAACATTTTTGACCAGCAATAATAATAGACTGTATTTTGCAAATACATTGATGTCCAAATCAATTGACCTCTTCAAGCGAAAAGGTGGCGCATCAGGTCTTCACCGTGGATGACCAGAAGACTGTGTCAGAGTGTGTTGGAGATCTGTAGTTATATTGTAGGCTTTGGAGAACTATAGATCAGTCTAGGATCTACATTTATTTTCCCATGGGATCTAGTCTGCATTTGGTGTTCATTCTGGGTTTTGAATCTAAATACAATACATTCTGGGGTATATAATCATTTTGGGATGGGATGAAGTAATCACTTGTTGTGAACACAGGTTACTGATGTCTGGGGCATGGTCTATGTAACCAGGCAATGTGCGGTCACTAATCTGTGTGCAACCATGGTCAAAACCATCACCCTTTGTTGCTCATATTAACCTGTTCAGTATTTTTAATAGACTGGTTACATTCATTACTACCCAACATCTACAGTCGGCTTTTGCTGTATAGCGCCTCCAGGTTTCCTAGTCTCTGGCTTCAGTTAACCCAAACAGGGAGGGATGGACGGCACTTATTATCCTTCAATCACGTACAAAATGTTCATTTATTTTTAAAAATATATATATATAAAAAAAAAAAAAAAAAAGAGGACAGCTTATAGCGGGCATTTGGCAAATACAAAATTAGAGATTAAAAAAACCACCACATGCTTACGCGTTTCAGGTCACAAGACCCTTAGGTCATAGCATGTAACATACAGATTTGGCAGAATATTTAAAAGAAAGCCCCTGCAGCACAGATATTAAGAATTTATCTTATGTATTGGGCAGCACACACTGCCAGAGAGGAGTCTACTTGATTTATGAGTGGCCGCTAGCCCTGCCTTCCGGGGCTGATTGACAGTTTGCTTCCTGTTCACAGTAAGGCCTCGTTCACACGGCTTATTTCACCGCGGATTGCCGACGGATTGACGATCGTCAATCCGTCGGCAAATCAGTCAGAAATAAGTAACAGCCTATTTTCTATTGATTTCAATAGAAAATACGGCTCGTCGTTCACACGACGCGTATTTCCATGCCGGATTGCCGCCGCGGATTGACAACGGCAATCCGGATGGAAAAACAATGTGTATGTCAATTATTTATGGACGGATTCACCACCTACAATGAATGGAGATGGTGAATCCGTCGGGAAATCAGTTACAAATACTTCCCACACTTAGTGGCACTTATTTGCAACTGATTTTCAACTGATTTCAGAACGTATTTACCATCGGCAATCTGATGTAAATACGTTCTGAAATAAGCCGTGTGAACGAGGCCTAATCGGCAGCAACTGATAATCAGCCACAGGTTTATGGATAAGTAATGGAAAAAGTGACAGACGGGCGTCCCTCAGCAAAGGCAGAACACGCAACCCGATAGTTTCCCTTTAAATTGGCCCTAGCGTGTGCGTCTGTGACCGGAAAGTTAGTTTGAGCCCATTTTGATACAGAGACTTTTGGGAGCAAAAGTTACATAGTATGGGGGGAAAAAAGACATTCATCAAGTTAAACCAAGGATGGGTAGAAGATGTGGATAAAGGGAGGCGGATAGGACATTTTGAAGACTTGTTTTCCCATATTGGTCCAGAATACGGGGCCCATAAGAGCCAAAACAATCTAACCTATAAAAAAAAAAAAGTTTCACTCCCGATCCCAAGTAGCTATTAGACTGGATTGACGAAGAGGACAACCTGTGTACAGCACTGCAGAATATGCTGGCGCTATAGGAGCAACATAAATAAATATAAAAGGTCTGTTCTCATTTGACAAGGAGATAAAATGTGACGGCCAATATGCTAGCCAAAAGAGACAACAGGTAATGCAGCTACATACACATTACTCTGGGTGAATTTTCATGCTTTGTATCTTCTGTCGAAACACTGAGGAGAGTCCATCTATTGATGTACACGAGTATTCTGGCCTGACAAAAGTTGCTAAATTTTGCACAACTAGTCAAAAACAGTGGACATGGCTTAATGGGAAGAGGTATGGTCTCCTACAGCTTATGCAATACGTATAATATATAATCAGACAGTGGTGGGAATAATGGCTGGCGTCTAAGCTACCTCATTGCTGGCATAGCTTTCAGCATGAGGTGCATGGACCGGCAAAAGATGTAGCAAAATGTATTAAGGCAAACTTCTCGAAGCATGGAAAGCATCTTACTGGCTGCTGTTTTTATTAAGACCAGCATACGAGACTACTGACCGAACGCACTCATATAAATTTAAATACTACTAAAGTGTATGTAGTGCACCTTATAGGACAAGCATATAAAAGTGATCCAACAGGTCCCCAAGCCTGAAAATGTTTATACATATACATACATATGTACACACAGTGCCTTGCGAAAGTATTTGGCCCCCTTGAACTTTTCAACCTTTTGCCACATTTCAGGCTTCAAATAAAGATATCAAATTTTTATTTTTTTGTGAAAAATCAACAACAAGTGGGACACAATTGTGAAGTGGAGCAAAATGTATTGGATATTTTAAACTTTTGTAAAAAATAAAAAACTGAAAAGTGGGGCGTACAAAATTATTCAGCCCCTTTACTTTCAGTGCAGCAAACTCACTCCAGAAGTTCAGTGAAGATCTCTGAATGATCCAGTGTTGTCCTAAATGACCGATAAATATAATCCACCTGTGTGTAATCAAGTCTCCATATAAATGCACCTGCTCTGTGATAGTCTCAGGATTCTGTTTAAAAGCGCAGAGAGCATCATGAAGACCAAGGAACACACCAGGCAGGTCCGTGATACTGTTGTGGATAAGTTTAAGGCCGGATTTGGATACTGTGGGGGTTTTAGCGCAGTGGCAGTCACGGTACGTGCAGACACAGGTGGTAAGGTGCAAACATGAAAGTTTATTGTCTCCTGGACGCCAAATAAAAACAAAATCAGGCTTTCTTCAGCTTATGACAAACCCAGTTCAGACACAGTCCTTTCCTCAGGAACAACAGAAATTTGTAAATAAAGGAAAAGCCTCACCAGGTCAGTGGCACAAATTCCACAGCAACACCTTGGCAGCTTGATGTCTCCACAACTCACAGGAAGCCTCCAGCTTTGCTCAGACTGTTCTTCCCTGAGCTGTGTCAGCTGCCTTATATATGCCTGGTAAGGCCTGGGCTGGAGTATGGGAGCGACCTTCCCATCCAACTCTCCGGCCGCTCCTTAAAAAACCCGACCCGAACTAGCATAATAGCAAATGGTCAGCAACATAACATCGCCGACAACAAACTACAGGGTTTTTCATTTCACCGAGGCCAGCCACCTCGATGATACATACCTCCCGTAAACCATTTTACCCCTTGGTCTCTTACATACCCCCCCCCCCCCCTCTGCCCCAAGCCGGGGGGGCTGGGCACCGCCTGTCACCAAGCAATGGACCCTCGACAATGCATCTGCGTTCCCATGTAGCTTCCCTGGCCTGTGCTCCACATGGAAGTCAAAGTCTTGGAGTGCCAGAAACCACCGCGTGACCCTGACGTTGTTCTCTTTTCTCTTCCCT
The DNA here is from genome assembly GCA_025379985.1 of Phyllomedusa bahiana. NCBI lineage: Eukaryota > Metazoa > Chordata > Amphibia > Anura > Hylidae > Phyllomedusa > Phyllomedusa bahiana. The sequence goes on along the minus strand of JAODAL010067530.1, from coordinate 11,028 downwards.
CATCCATTTTAACGGGGCATGGTCAGATATTAACCTAAATATTCTTCCCAGAAGGTAATATCTTAGAGAGTCCAGAGCCCACTTGATGGCGAGACCCTCCTTCACTACTATGGCATATTTCTTCTTACATGCCGACAACTTCCTACTGAGGAACATGACAGGGTGCTCTTCACCGTTAATTTCCTGGGATAAGACAGAGCCCAGACCCACATCTGACGCATCTGTCTGCACTATAAATTCTTTATCAATATCTGGGGCCACAAGCACTGGCTGTTTACAAAGAGCCTGTTTCAGCTCTTGGACGGCCCTTTGCGCCTCTGGTGACCACTTAGCCGTGACGGACTTCGCACCTTTTGTAAGGGCTGTTAAAGGGGCTGCTACTGTGGTGAAATTAGGAATAAATCTCCTGTAGTATCCTATGATCCCCAAGAAGGCTCTTTCCCCACAATATACCCCAGATATCTCGCCTCTTCCATGGCCATGGCACATTTTTTGGGGATCACAGTGAAACCAGCTTTCCTTAATGCCCCTAGGACTGCCTGGACTTTACCCAGGTGGCTTTCCCAATCCCGGCTACAAATGACGATATCATCTAAATATGCTGCCGCATATTCTTTGGGGGGGCCCAAGACTGTCCATTGCCCTCTGGAAGGTCGCCGGGGCTCCCTGAAAACCCGAAAGGCATCCTAACATATTGGTAACAACCATCTGGTGTGGAGAAGTCTGTTTTCTCTCTAGACTCTTTGGAAAGGGGAATCTGCCAGTATCCCTTCGTTAGGTCCAAGGTGGTAATATACCGAGCAGGTCCTAGCCTCTCAATGAGTTCGTCCACCCTGGGCATCGGGTAGACATCCCATTTGGACACTTCATTCAACTCCCTATAGTCTTGCAGAACCGCCACTCGCCAGACGGTTTTTGGCACCAGGACTATAGGGCTTGACCACCCACTCTTTGCCTCCTTAATTACCCCCAGCTTTAGCATTTTTTTACCTCAGCAGAAATTGCCTCCCTAGGGCCTCCTGAACTCGGTAGGGTTTGATGTTTACCCGAACATGAGGTTCTGTGAGGATCTATGTTCAATGACCTGGTGAGACCGGGTAAGTCGGGAGTTCTGCTGCAGTAACTCCCGACACAGTTGTTTCTGGGAAGGGGATAAAGCCTCCTCAATTTTAACATCCTCAATACTGACCTCCGGCTGGGCCACCAGGCAAGGGGTTTCCAGGGGACCTCTATCTTTCCAAGGCTTTATTAAATTAACATGATATATTTGGAAAGGTTTCCTTTCCCTGGCTGATGGATGTTGTAGTTTACCTCGCCTACCTTTTCCACCACCTCATATGGGCCCTGCCACTTAGCCAGGAACTTGCTCTCTACGGTGGGCACAAGTACGAGTACACGGTCTCCTGGTTGAAATTGTCTAAGTCGGGCTGATCGGTTGTACACTCTAGCCTGAGTCTCCTGGGCCTTGAGCAAATGTTCCCTCACAATGGACATAAACTTGGAGATCCTCTCGCGCATTTGCATGACATGCTCAATTACACTTTTATAGCTTCACTCTCCCATGTCTCCTTAGCCACATCAAGCAACCCTCTAGGGTGCCGGCCATACAACAATTCAAAGGGGGAAAACCTTGTGGAAGCCTGAGGAACCTCTCTGAGAACAGCAAATATGGGAATAGGCAGTCCCAATCTCTGCCGTCCTTCTCTACTACCTTTAACATTGATTTTAAGGTTTTGTTAAACCTCTACACTAAGCCATCTGTCTGGAGGTGGTATACTGAGGTTTTTAACTAGGTGATTTTTTAGGAGTTTGCACACTTCCTTCCTGACCTTTGACATAAATGGGGTCCCCTGGTCGGTCAGGATTTCCTCGGGTTTGTCCATTCGCGAGGGAAAATCTGAAATCCCTCGCGGGCTATGCTCTTAGCAGAGGGGTTCCATAGAGCCACTGCCTCAGGGTACGGGTAGCATAATCCACCACCACTAATATATACTGATGTCCTCTGGCGGACTTCACCAAAAGGCCCTACCATGTCCATGGCGATGCGTTGGAATGGGACCTCTATAATCGGCGGGGACTAGTGGACTCCGGAAGTGGGCGATCGGGGAAGTTAATTGGCAAACCGGGCAAGACTGACAGTAGTCCCGGATTTCTTTTAAGCACCCGGGCCAGTAGAACCGTTTGCTGGACCCTCTCTTGGGTTTTTTCAGCCCCCAGGTGACCACCCAACACATGAGAATGGGCCAATTCAGGACAGACGAACAATTTAAGGTACTGGGACAGTAATTGCTCTACCATTCGTCCCCCACTTTAGTCACCCGGTACAATAGCTCATTGTTCACTGCAAAATGGGGGAACCGGGTATCAGCTCCTGGCTCTTGGGGAACCCCATTTAACACCGTCACCTGATCCAGGGCACCCTTTAAAGTCAAATCCCGGAGTTAGGCCGTCCTGAAATTCTCCCGGGAGACTCCCAACTCAGGGGCAATCACCTCAGAGGATACTTCCTCTTCCTCATCCCCAGCCAATACACAAAATGGAAACTCATTCCCACGATCCGTGGGACTGATATTATCTCCAGCACCATCTTTACCTTCTCGTCGAACAGGGGTGCTACCTTTTCCCCATAAATCCCAGAAAAGAGGGAAACCACGTCCAATGATGATGTCATGCAGAAGTCCTCCCACCACCCCTACCCCATGGGACACGACACCGCAGTCCGTACGCAGGGTAACCTGGGCCATCGGATATGCTTTAGTATCCCCATGGATACACATCACCCCCACCCATTTTCCAGGTACCAGTTCATGGGGCAGAGTAGCAGTCACTAGGATGACCAGGCATCCTGAGTCCAAAAGTCCAGTCACCAGGACTCCATTCAATCTCACTCGGCAGACCTGCGGCCCTTCGCCTAGAAGAGGGACGGCACTGCACGCAGGCTGGGCAAACATAGAGCAGCGCCTCCCAATGGAGCAGTCCATGGACTCGGAAGCAGTGGGACAGTGTGCCGCTATATGGCCTGGACCCTGGCACCTCCAGCAGATAACAGGGCGGGCTCGGTTTCCGGTCAACGTCGCTGGTCCCTCCTGGATCCTTGGATGCCCATCCCTGGAAGGCTTGGTCGACCTCCGTTGAGTTCCAGCGCCATTTTGGAAACCCCAGTAGGGAGACTTCAGACCCCCCTGACTGCCCAGGGAGTGCTCGACAGCCGCATACCGTTCTACAAGGCTCACCAGTTCATCTGCATTATGGGGGTCCCTTTGGGCAACCCAGCACTGGACGGGCTCAGGGAGAGCGTGGACAAAGCGATCCATTACCACACGTTCAACCATCTGGGCAGGGGTACAGGTGTCTGGTTGTAGCCACTTTTGGACCAGGTGGAACAGGTCAAACATTTGGGACCTGGGAGGCTTGTCCCTGCTAAATGCCCAGCGGTGTACCCTTTGTGCCCGGACGGCCAATGTGACTCCCAGACGGGCCAATATCTCGGCTTTGAGTTTCCCATACTCCTTAGCATCCTGGGGAGGTAGGTCATAGTAAGCTTTCTGGGGTTCACCGGTGAGATACGGGGCGAGGACCTCAGCCCACTGTTCTGGGGGCAGTTTCTTCCTGTCTGCTACCCTCTCAAACACAGACAGGAATGCCTCCACATCATCATCCGGGGTCATTTTTTGTAGGGCTTCTCTTACAGTCCTCCTTGCCTTGTTACCGTCATCTCGGCTTGGGGAAGGCGCAGATTCCCTGGCTCGAATGGCGTCCGTCAAGAGAGCCATCTGCTGAACCAGGAGCTTGTTAGTCTCCTGTTGAGCCCTGTTTGTCTCCTGAAAAGCCTGCTGTTGCTGAGCGCTGCTCTGCACCAGGTGCTTAATGGGCTCCTCCATGCCTTCAGAGTGGGCTTTCACCCAGGACATACAGTCTTTAGCACCAACTTGTAATCACCTGTGCACTTGGGAGTACTGCCCGCATCCGAAGCACCAATTGTGGGGGTTTTAGCTCAGTGGCAGTCACGGTACGTGCAGACACAGGTGGCAAGGTGCAAACATGAACGAAAGTTTATTGTCTCCTGGAGGCCAAATAACAAAAACAAAATCAGGCTTTCTTCAGCTCATGACAAACCCAGTTCAGACACAGTCCTTTCCTCAGGAACAACAGAAATTTGTATATAAAGGAACAGCCTCACCAGGTCAGTGGCACAGATTCCACAGCAACACCTTGGCAGCTTGATGTCTCCACAGCTCACAGGAAGCCTCCAGCTTTGCTCAGACTGTTCCTCGCTGAGCTGTGTCAGCTGCCTTATATATGCCTGGTAAGGCCTGGGCTGGAGTATGGGAGCGACCTTCCCATCCAACTCTCCGGCCGCTCCATAAAAAACCCGACCCGAACTACCATAATAACAAAGGGTCAGCAACATAACATCGCTGACAACAACTAAAGGGTTTCTTATATCACCGAGGCCAGCCACCTCGATGATACAAACCTCCCCTCAACCACTCTACCCCTTGGTCTCTTACAATACAAAAAGATTTCCCACACTTTAAACATCCCAAGGAGCACTGTGCAAGCGATCATATTGAAATGGGAGGATCAGACCACTGCAAATCTACCAAGACCCGGCCGTCCCTCTAAACGTTCATCTCAAACAAGGAGAAGACTGATCAGAGATGCAGCCAAGAGGCCCATGATCACTCTGGATGAACTGCAGAGATCTACAGCTGAGGTGGGAGAGTCTGTCCATAGGACAACAGTCGTACACTGCACAAACCTGCCCTTTATGGAAGAGGCAAGAAGAAGCCATTTCTCAAAGATATCCATAAAAAGTCTTGTTTAAAGTTTGCCACAAGCCACCTGGGAGACACCAAACATGTGGAAGGGGAGGCCGCCTGGGAGACACCAAACATGTGGAAGAAGGGGCTCTGCTCAGAGGAAACCAAAATCCAACTATTTGGCCACAATGAAAAATTATATGTTTGGTGTAAAAGCAACAAAGCTCATCCCCCTGAACACCCCATCCCCACTGTCACACATGGTGGGAGCAGCATCATGGTTTGGGCTTTTCTTAAGCAGGGACAGGGAAGATGGTTAAAATTGATGGGAAGATGGATGGAGCCAAATACAGGACCATTCTGGAAGAAAACCTGTTGGAGTCTGCAAAAGACCTGAGACTGGGGCGGAGATTTATCTTCCAACAAGACAATGATCCCAAACAAAGAAAAATCTACAATAGAAGGTTCCCAAATCACCGTCTCCAGGTGTTAGAACGGCCAAGTCACAGTCCAGACCTGAATCCAATGGAGAATCTGTTGAAAGAGCTAAAAACTGCTGTTCACAAACGCCTCCATCCAACCTCACTGAGCTCCAGCTGTTCACAAACGCCTCCATCCAACCTCACTGAGCTCCAGCTGTTCACAAACGCTCTCCATCCAACCTCACTGAGCTCCAGCTGTTCACAAACGCCTCCATCCAACCACACTGAGCTCCAGCTGTTCACAACCGCTCTCCATCCAACCTCACTGAGCTCCCGCTGCTCACAAACACTCTCCATCCAACCTCACTGAGCTCCACCTGTTCACAAGCACTCTCCATCCAACCTCACTGAGCTCCAGCTGTTCACAAACACTCTCCATCAACCTACTGAAACTCCCGCTGTTCACAAAACACCTCCATCCAACCCATGAGCTCCAGCTGCTCACAAAACACTCTCCATCACAACCTCACTGAGCTCTAGCTGCCCACATACGCTCTCCATCCAACCTCATGTGTCTCCAGCTGTTCACAAACGCCTCCATCCAACCTCACTGAGCTCCAGCTGTTCACAAACGCCTCCATCCAACCTCACTGAGCTCCAGCTGCTCACAAACGCTCTCCATCCAACCTCACTGAGCTCCAGCTGTTCACAAACGCTCTCCATCCAACCTCACTGAGCTCCAGCTGCTCACAAACGCTCTCCATCCAACCTCACTGAGCTCCAGCTGCTCACAAACGCTCTCCATCCAACCTCACTCATCTCCAGCTGCTCACAAACGCTCTCCATCCAACCTCACTGAGCTGCTGCTGTTCTCAAAAGCTCTCCTTCCAACCTCACTGAGCTCCTGCTGCTCACAAACGCTCTCCATCCAACCTCACTGAGCTCCAGCTGTTCGCCAAGGAAGAACGGGCAAGAATTTCAGTCTCTCGACGTGCAAAACTGAAAGAGACAGCCTCCAAGCTCTACAAAGTATTAACTTAAGGGGGGGCTGAATAATATTGCACACACCACTTTTCAGGTTTTTATTTTTTACAATAGTTTAGTTTAATATTTTAGTTTAAAATATCCAATAAATTTCGTTCCACTTCACAATTGTGTCCCACTTGTTGTTGATTCTTCGCAAAAAATGTAAATTTCATGTCTTTATGTTTGAAGCCTGAAAGGGTTGAAAAGTTCAAAGGAGCCGAATACTGTCGGAAGGCGCTGTGTGTATATATATATATATATTTACACACACATTCACATACATACACACAGATATATATGTGTTCTATGCAGGGGCGTGACTAGAAATGGCAGGGCCCCATGGCAAACCTTTCAAGGCCCCCCCCCTCCAGTAACAAAAAAATTAAACAAATGATCACATGTTCTGTCAAGAATAACGGCAAAAATAGTGTACGCCGGTCACATGCTACACATGCCGGACACATCCTGCACACGAAAGACACCCATGCAAACACAGCCATGTACACACATGCATTCACGTACACACTCATGTACATACTTGCACAGCCATGTAAATACACTCATGCACACTCATGTATACACATGCAGACATGTACACACTCATGTATACACTTGCACAGCCATGGAGACACACACACACCCATGTATACACACATATACATACACAGAAAATGTACCTGATCTCCAGGTACATCTCAGCATGGTGTTGCTAAACAGCAGGTCACAGCGGAAGGAGGGAGACAAAACAGCAGGCAGCTTCCGTCTCCTGAGTTCCTGCACACTGCCGTGCCGAAAGTGCACCTCCCCCCACCTCTCTGACCCTCACTGAGCTCCGCTGAGACTTCAGTCCTGAGAGCTGTGTGCAGGAGCTCTGATTACTGCCCCATACAACGGGCGCAGGAGCTGAACTACCGGGGAAGGAGACGTGGGAGCAGCTGCCCCAGGCCCCTAAAGAGCACAGGCCCCGTGGCATCTGCTTCATCTGCTCCCCCGGTTGTTCCGCCCCTGGTTATATATATATATATTACACACACACTAGTCCGTCAACATACGATATTAATGGTTTCTGGGACAACCATCATATGTTGAAACCATAACTATGGAAAACTGGCAAAAGGCAGACTAAACAAACCCACACAAAAAAATACACACACACACACACACTCCACACAGTTCAATGGTTTTACATGTAACCATTCCCAGTTAGAGGCAGCAAGCCCCAATGCTACCTGGGATATACTTTAAAAGGTGCAGCTGGATAATGAACAATTGCTCACATACCCATTCACAATGGGGGCAGTACCAGTGATATATAATATTAAACCAGATTAATAAACTCATTGATTTAGGCAGAAAACATTGCAAACATATTGGGCTAAATACATGTGTTGAATGTTGCTGCAGATTTTTCTACATCGGCTTCATTAATCCTGGCACATGTTGGAGGGTGAGGAGTGGAGGGGTAGATCAAAACCCCCCGGAACACTGAAAAAGATGCCATTAATGATACATAGTAGTTGTACGGCCCCGCTATAATTTAGGGCCTATACCTTTACACAACCCAGGGCCTTTATGGCGGCTTCGTTCACTACTGGTATGGAGAGCCAGTTAAAATATCCAGGTATCTGTGCAATTCTCTATAAAATCCTCTGCCAGAATAAGCAGAAGAAGATAAGCACATAATAACAGCAGCGGATATTGTATGTTACAATAGGAATGACTGTCAGCTACATTATATCACACAGAAGGCAATATGTGACAAAACAAATTACACGAGAAATGCTTTTGCCATCTTTTACAATTATGGTTGTCCCCTTTTGGCCCAATCTGACACTCCTCATTGATTCCCCACCCTTTTGTGAGGGCTGCAGCAATTTCTTCCTCCAAGATAGAGAGAGCCATTCATCTTTTCAATGAACACTTTCAACTTCATCTTGTGTCACCTCCTGTGGAACAAAATGGAGTCATTATAAGAAAAAAAACCATTTAATAGAAGATGATGTCAACAATAGAAATAGGAAGGAGGCCGGATTCTCTCTGGCTATGAAAGTGCTGCTCTTTCCCTATTCATGTACAGTTTTTCTGCAAAATTTAAAACCAAGGAGACCAATGGTTTTGCCGAATAAATTTGTAAGCCCCGATGAAATATCTCCAACCGTGGCTCGCCATGTCTAAATACAATCCAGCGGGATCCGAGACCCTCAAGCTGCCACCAATACCGCCGTTCCCGAACGCACATAGGTCGCTCATAGGAGCTGTAGACATTAGAATAAACAATAGGAGGCTTTTTAATTAGGACAATTTGCAAAGTTGCTTCAATGTATATTTAAATGCACTGGAAGCATAAAAGAAACGGTTACAAAGTGGACACTTTATATAATCTGTTCTGTACTGTGTCAACATATTCTGTAGATGGTTATGTTCAGTTATAATCACCATCTCCGAACAAGTCAGGGATATGGGATCACCAATTACACAGCTCCTTCGACATACAATATTAATTGGTTCTGGAGCGACTATTGTATGTTGACATCATAGCAATGGAAAATTGGTAGTTGGATCCGAAGCCCCAAATCTTAACTAAAATATATGTACTTTATAGAACAGCCTTTAAAAAGAGAAAAATCATTCAGCGATGCCTCATCCCGCATCAATTGTATGTTGAAATCATAACTCTACGGAAAACTGGTCATTGGTTCTGAGGCCTCAAAATGTCACCAACATAATGCAACATGGAGATTAAATAAAATGGAACAGACCAGATAAAGCGTGTCCTTCCATATAACATCAGAAAGAGCTGCTGGAAGCTGGGAATCACTTTCTATGATGAGGACAGGAGCTTCTTTGGGTCATGTGCTTTATACACAATGTACTAGGAAAAAGAAAAAACTGGCCCTTTTCCGATCCCAAAAGAGAAGCTTATCTTGGCACATGTAAGAGCAGAATAGGATATGTAATACCGCACTTTAATATAGAGGGGCGCTAGACCGCCAATCACTGCATGCACCTCACTAATACATGTAAGAGCAGTACAGGACATGTAGTATGTCACTTTACTGTAGAGAGGTACTACTAGACCGCCAGTCACTGTATGCAACTCACTAATACATGTAAGAGCAGTACAGGACATGTAGTACCGCACTGTACTGTAGAGAGGTGCTATAGACTGCCAATCACTACATTCACTGAACTATTACATGTAAGAGCAGAACAGGAAATGTAGTACCGCACTGTACTGTAGAGAGGTGCTACTAAACCGCCAAACACTGCATGCACCTCACTAATACATGTAAGAGCAGTACAGGACATATAGTACTGCACTGTATTGTATAGAGGCGCTACTAGACCGCCAATCACTGCATACATTGCACTAATACATGTAAGAGTAGTACACGATATGTAGTACCGCACTGTACTGTAGAAAGGAGCTACTAGACCACCAATGACTGCATGCGCCTCACTAATACATGTAAGAGCAGAGCAGGACATGTAGTACCACACTCTACTGTAGGGAGGTGCTACTAGACCAGCAGTCGCTGCCTGCACTGCACTAATACTAAGGTTTTACAGGTAAAATATTCATGATAATTGGTTGAATCTTGCATCAATCACATGAGCTGCAGATCAGCAGTGTATATAACATTATATGGTGAGTGTGGTGTCAAGATACAACGGTCTTTCATGGTAAATTTTAGGCTGGAAATATGGTATCCTGAGGGAACACTGGATAGGGGTTTGTAGTTTTTATCTAGGGGCTGATCAGCAAAACCAAAATATCAATTCACCTTAATAAACTGACTGATATATGAAGGCATAAAACATTGCAAACATTAGGTGGAATATTTATTTATTTTTTTTTTTTTTACACAGACTTCAATAAGCAAAGGCAAAATCTACACTAAAATCTGCAGATAAACCTTTCCTGTAGATTTTGCCTTCTCCCATTCAATACAAAGTACAAAAAAATCTACATTAAAATCTGACAAATATTAATGCTTACAGTTGAAACCAGACGTTAACATACACTATATAAAAAGACACATATACATGTTTTAGGTCAATTTGAATTACTAAAATTATTTATATTTGCTAAATGCCAGAATAATGAGAGAGAGAATTTTGTAAGGCAGTTTTATTACTGTCTGCAAAGTCAAAAATTAACATACACTAGGATTACTATGCCTTTAAACAATTTGGAAACTTCTGTTTATTGGCAACATCTGAGTTAGAGACAAAAGGCTTGGGATATATTTTAGTGCACAGCAGAAACACACTGCTTCTGTGTGTAACATCATGGAAAAGTCTAAAGAAATCAGTCAAGATACCAGGAAGAGAATTGTGGACTTGCACAAGTCTGGATCATCCTTGGGTGCAATTTCCAGATATGTGCTTTGGTCTGACATGTGACTGTAAAGTACAAATTTATCCTTTTGATCTGTACTGCTGCAATTGCTATCTCTTGCAAATTAAATATATATTTTTGTTGTAAACAGCTGGAGCTCCAAGAATTACACTCCACACAAGGTTTGTCTGGAATATAGATCTGCTTTAATATAAGTAAAGACTTTTATAGCATGTGATACGTATGCATTGTCAGAAGTAAAGTGTTATTTGATCCCTTGGTTAATTAGCTTTTGGGAAGCAATTTTATAAGGAAATCAAAGATAAATACATATATGGGAATAACATCAGTCCCTTTATTTCTGCAAAGTGTTATAATATTGACAGCCATCAAAACACTTCCTTTAAAGGGCTTGTTACTTTTACTTAAATGAAACGACTCGGGGGTTACCAAATGCACCCTGCGCCCTTTTTTG
>JAODAL010067529.1:0-17254 GCA_025379985.1 Phyllomedusa bahiana | reverse complement strand
AGGGAGAAACTGGTGTACTATAGAGAAATCCTGTGTAGTCAGTTGGCCGCTACCTATGTGCGGCATCGTCCATCCTCTGACAGGTCTGACCAGGGGGTTCCTCATCGCTCTCGTACCACTGCCACGACTGCTATGGGGAGGTGGGGGGGGGGTAGGAGCAGTAGCTGCTCCATCAGCAGCAACCTAAGGCTGGAGCTGTTGATGAGCAGCTTCCTTCACCCGCCTAGTGAGGAGAGTACTCAGCAGCAGCAGGACCTGGAGCAGACCCTAAACCAGCAGGTGGTGGCCTACTTGGACAGCACTCTGCCACCCCAGTTAGAAGATCTGCTGGACTACTGGGCAGCCAAACTGGATGTGTGGCCGCAACTTGCCGAGTTTGCAGTGGAGAAGCTGTCCTGCCCGACCAGTAGTGGGGCATCAGAGCGGGTGTTCAGTGCGGCAGGGGCCATCGTTACCCCATGGAGAACCCGCTTGTCCACCCGGAATGTGGAGCGACTGACCTTTGTCAAGATGAATCAGGCGTGGATCGGCCAGGATTTCCACACACCAATTGCCTTATACATCAGATTAGATCAGTCTTGATGCCTCCCCAAAACTTTGAGAAATGAGTCTGGATTCAAACTACCTGCCTCAGCCACTATTCTGATGCTGCCACCCGCCTGATGCCACACATCTGCTGCCAGTTGCTCCAACTGCCTCCCACAATCTTTACCAGGGACTGTTATTGCCACCCGCCTCCATACTCTGTAATTGTGCCACTCCATGACCTCATGCTGCTGTTGCTGCCGTCACCTCCACCTTGTGTCATTGTGCCAATCTGTGGTCTACTCATGTTGTTGCCACCTCCACACTCTGTCATTGTGCCCCTCTGTGGCCTACTGATGCTGCTGCCACCTCCTCAATTTGTCATTTGCCACTCTGTGACTTACTGATGCTGCTGTCACCTCCACACTCTGTGATTGTGCCATTCTGTGGCCTGCTCATGCTGCTGCTGCCAACTGACCGCTGTCTTACTGGAACACTCTGTGGTTTCCAAATGCTGTTTCCACCCTTCACCATTCTATGACATTGCCACTATGCCCCTTCTTTTCACCTGTGAGAAGGAATGGGAAGGATCAGGATTTTCTAGCCAAAAGCAGGAGTGGATACAGAACACAGAAGACATGCAAATATCCCATTTACTGGTCATCTTTGTTTTAGATCAACTCCTGTTTGTTTTTGGCTTTAGCAATACTGATGCTTAATTGACCGATTGAAAGCGGACACTGATGGAGGAAAGGAAGAGCATAATAAACAGAGACGTCAACGCAAAATTACTGCCGACACCCTCTCCACTCATTCGGGGGGGCCTCTATATGTATCAGCGTCTAACAGAACAGGTTCTGTCATATTCTGTGGAAGCATCTGGTGATGGTGTAAAACTCTGGCCTTGTGGAGTGACCCCTTCTGTGACGTCCCCTTACTGTGCTGTGAACTGTGCCTGCACCAGGAACCTACTATTGTGTCCTTTGATGATATTGTAGGATCCTAGCCCTCAGCTCGTATCTATCCCGTTGGCTCTGACAAGACTATGTCAGGCAGCGTTCCCACTTCAGTTTTTTGGTCAGATTTGCCCCCGTAAGTGCCCAGGGACTTTTAGAGTGAAGCAATTCTAAGAGCGGAGGCTGTCATGCGCATGTCATACTAAAATACAGCATTGTATAAAGACCAAACCATGCTCCCTATGCATATTTGAGCATGGCACAACGTTCTACAACACCCTACAGGCTCTCTGCGGCCTGGAAATAGCTGTTTTTTAATGCGATTCGCTGCAATTAAATTCGGGTCGAAGAGAATTTTGATCGAAAATGCGGTGAACTCGGTGAATCAAATTTTTGAGAAATTAGCCCATCTTTAATGTCCACCCTTCAACATTAGAGCAAGTTCTTGGTTGCTGTCACACACCTGAGCCCCTGTTTCATCCTGCTCAGGACACTGATGCCAGCTCATTTTCATCCCACTGACAAAAGACATTTTGTTGTCCATAAAGGGTTAAAATCAGAGACAAAAGTCAATACTTACCGCTACAAAGGCAGGTTAAACATCCATACCCAGTAAGAGGTGAAAAAAGTCCTAGTGACACATGGGAGAAGTTTTACAGATGCACAATACTGATGAACAATTGCTTAAACAAATACTTTTCATGTAGAAATTACACTAGTCAATAGTTATTTTGCATCTGGATTGTACTATATCAATTTGCATTTATTTTTGCATATAGAATCTGAATCTACCGAATTCAGAATTGTTGTGTCAAGTAAGTGTTTTGAGATATTGTGAAATATTTGATATTTCTCTAAGTATAACACATTTTCTAGCTCCCTGTCTTCTGTTTAAAATGATAAAATCAATGTCTATATTAATTTTAATGGTCTGATATAACTAAATATGATTAGTTTTATCAGACCATTAAAATTTATATAGACATTAATTATTTTGATGTAGAATGCAATGCAAGACATCATAGAAACGGTCAACAGATGGCAAGGTACTGGTAGTTTAAGGTTGCTGACTATGAAGGCAGAGACTCAGTTTGTCAAGGGTCGGTCATTTTAAATGACTTCAGTCAGCTGTTTTGCATATTTCTCTAATTTTTGCTTCCAATCGTGTTATTGCTTGTAGCTATTAAGTTGCCTGTTTGTATCAATGCTACGTTTTGGTTGTGTAACTTGATGTGAAAAATTAATGGCTGTATGAATGGTTGTTGAGTCAGCAGAAGGGTGGTTGTTGTTGAGCAGAAAAAGAAGTATATAAGGGCAAGTTTCTGCAAGGAAGGTGAAGCTCTGTGAAGCATAACTGGGACATTGTTCTTAGAGAATACATTGGTCTCTATGTATGAAAATTGCCTAGCAGTAAGACTTTCTTTACTGCCAATAGCAAGCAATCAGAGCTCAGCTTTCATTTCATATAGTGATCTGGAACAATGAAAGCTGACCTCTGCTTGGTTGCTGTTGGCAGTAAAGGCAGTCTTACTGCTAGACAGTTTTCACACATAAGGCTCATTGTATCTGAATAATTTTACTTGGTAATGTAAATAGTGTTGTTGCAGACTGTTTTCTTAAAGAACATATCTAGGCATAATGGCAACTGCTCAACATCATAGTTGTGTCAACAAACCTGACAACTTTTGTTATGTGTGCGGGAAGTTTACTCTCAAAACACAAAGAAGGCCAATAATTGATTTACTCAAGAAGACATAAACTGTACTTTGTGCTCTTGGTAATCGGGATAAATCAAGGGCACCTCATGTTTCATGCATAACCTGAAAAATTACACTACAGGTATGGATGAAAGGAAATTTGTTGTTCCAATGGTTTGGCATGAGCCAAAAGATCACTGCACTAACTGCTGTTTTTGTCTTACTAATATTGCAGGGCATTTGAATAAAACTATGCACAATATCCAATATTCTGACATACATTTGGCACGTCAACCTGTGCCTCATGGGGAAGACTTACCTGTTACTGTCTGCCGCTTGAAAACAGCATAATTATGAGATGAAAGGGAGTGAGAATATGCACAACCTGTAGAAGAGTACATTCCTCACCTCATAATGCACAAGGAATTGAATGATTTGGTCTGTGACTTGAGACTTTTGAAAGAGCAGACGGAACTGTTGGGTTCTAGGCTATAACAATGGAACTTACTAGCTGACAGGACAAAAATTTCTAGTGTTAGAACAAGACATAGATGCTTCTCAGAATTTTTTGAAATGAACGAGTCACTGTGTGTGTGCACAAATTTGAAATGTTTCATGGAAAAACTAGGTGATCAGCATGATCCAAACGAGTGGTGAATCTTTATTGATTAATTTTAAACTAATTTGAAAGCAATACTGTTGCATACATGGTAACAGACTATCATCAATGTCCTTGGCTTATGTTGTTGTAATGAAGGAACTTAAGACGAGCGAATTTCTCAAAAATTTGATTCTCGGAGTTCGTCAAATTTTCTGACAAAATTTGTTTCGACCCGAATATATTCACGATGAATCGCGTTAAAAAAACAGCTGTTTTCCTGCTGCAGAAAAGCCTGTTAGGGTGCTGTAAAACATTGTGCCATGCACAAATATGCAGAGGGAGCTTGGTTTGGTCTTCATACAATGCTGTGTTTTAGTAGGACACGCACATGACTGCCGCCGCTATTGGAATCGCTTCACTTTTCAATTCCCTGGGCACTTACAGGGGCAAAACTGACCAAATAACTGAAGCAGGAACGCAGCCTGATAAAGTCATGTCAGCGCCAGCTAGAAAAAAACAAGCTGAGGGCTAAGATCCTACAATAGCATCAAAGAACACAATAGCAGGTTCCTGGAGCTGCCGCAGGTCGCAGCACAGTAAGGGGACGTCACAGCAGGGCTAACCCTGGGAGGCCACAGCTTCCGGTGTCATCTAGCGGCCATGTGTTGACCACACATTAGGTCATACACTTTCTCCCAGATGACATCTGACAACCCCAGCCAAGAGTCGGTGGGTTTGTCAGACACAACCCTTAGTTGGCATTGCCCAGGAGCAGGTGAGGGGCCCTCACCTGTCCTCAACCTACCTCTGTGCCGTTCACTTCCCACATCCAGAGAACTACTATGTGCTGTGACCTCTATGCCACTATACAGTGAGAACCAACTATTTGAGGACAGTGGGCAGGAAAGAGGTGGGGAAGACATCCGCTGCTTCTTGCAGAAGCGGGCAAATAGTGATCAGGAGAGTTGCAATGGGGGATTATGTTGCGAGCGGTCAGGCTTTGTACAGCGACACCGTTGAGGACGACGGCGGTGACAGGCAAACACTAATTGATGTAGCCGATCGCACTTGAAAGCCATGTGAAGCAAGCAAGGCTGGGACAAGGTATTCTGGTGCCCTAGTTAAACAATACATAAAGTGCCCCCCAAATGGAAAATTCAGCCCACTACATGCCTCCTTGCACCCCCTTTTCTGCCTGGGATGGAGTGGCGCCCTAGGCGGTCGCCTACCTTCGACTAACCATCATCCCGGCCCTAGACAATCATTATCATTGAGAGAAGAGAGCGGCAGCTTGCGTGTCAGGCAGTGACGCAGCCCGCAAGTCGGTAATGTGGCCGGGAGTCATCAGGGTGGCAGCAGTGCGAGGTTGAGAGCCAAACAGCCATGATTTAGACAACCCACAATGCAGGTCCCAGAAAGTAGCAGTCAGTCAGTGCGGAGCATTGGTGGTAAAATCACCTACTCGGCGGTGTGGCAGTTTTTTTAAGAGACACAAGAGGAGGCGAACATAACTATATGTAGAATCTGTGGGCAGAAAGTAAAGCGTGACCAGGGACATAACGTTGGCACCACAGCCCTGCATCAACATCATGCAGTTCACCATACAGTGGCCTGGGAGAAACTGTTTTCAGATGTGGTGGGTCCATCCTGTCCCAACAGCAGCACACCCAGTGGCACGCCCTCCCATTTCAGGCAGTCAAGGCTTCACCACCTCTGCTGAAGACAACTCCCTGTCTTTTCCATCATCTACCGGTCCAGATACTCCTGCTCCTCGGAACTTATGGTGTCAGCAGTTGTTCACCGAGACGATTGGCAAGAGACAGCAATATGCGTCTAGCCATCCTTAAGTGCAGAACCGTGCTCCTGTCCAAGTTGGTGGTACTGCTATCCCTCCCTTTTCAAGTAGTGGACTCTGCACCATTCAGAGAACTGGGCCAGGAAACTTTGGCTTTAAATTCGGCCATTTCTACACCGCCAAGCACACCTTCCTTGAGCTAAACAGAACAGAAAAACCAGAAACAGAGAAAACAGGATTTGGTGAACAGGGGGAAATTAATGAACAGGAATAAATATATTAACAGGGAGTAATTGATGAGCGGGGGAAATTGATGAACAGGGGGAAATTGATGAACAGGAATAAATTTATTAACAGGGAGTAATTGATGAACAGGGAAAATTGATGAGCAGGAATAAATAATTAACAGGGGGTAATTATGAAGACAGGGGGAAAAATTTATGAACAGAGGGAAATTGATGAACAAGAAAGGCCATTAATGGTTTATTGATGATCCAAGCGGATAGGAGTACACCCCTGTGTAATTTTAATGTCGGCCTGAGGCAGCTCATGCGTGACACCTGCTGTTTGCTCAGGCCCTCTCAGGTGGACACATAATTTGTCAGTCGCCAGGACTATGGGATGCAGTGACGTCCCATTCCACTGCTTCATGTCCTGGAACAATGCTGCAAAATCTGGGCTGGGCAGGGAAATGGAGTCCCTTGGCGACTACAGAGTCCAGTGGGGCTGAAATTGGGGGAAGAGACATTTTAAGCACAAGCAGTGTCGGAAATGAGTCTTTTTTTTATTCAGGTGACAGGAGAGGAGCAGGAGCAATCGGGGGATTAGGAAGAGACCCAGACACCCTGTTTGGGAGTATACAGTGGGGATGGAGGCAGGGAGTCCCTCAGAGTCACTTGCGCAGATGGCCCTCAGCAAGCTTATTTGACTAGCTAGTGACAGCTGAATTGTCACCATCCGGCAGACGGATGACTTCTGGCTCTCCACCCTCTTGGACCTTTGTTACCGGTCCCAAATGGGGGCATTTTTTCACCTGCTAAGACAGAGGACAAACTCAAGTACTATAGAAACATCCTATGAAGTCAGTTGGCCGCTGCCTATCTGCGCCATGGTTCATCCTCTAGCAGGTCTTACCAGGTGGTTCATCAGTGCTCATGTACCACTGCCATGGCTGCTGTGAGGTGTGGGGTGGGGGGGTTACGAGCAGTACCAGCTCCATAAGCAGCAACCTGAGTGTGGAGATGTTGATGAGCAGCTTTATTCACCCCCTAGTGATTTAGGTACCCAACAACAGCAGCACCTTGAGCAGACATTGAACCCTGGATTCTTTTAGCTACCTGCCTCAACTACTATTCTGATGCTGCCACCCGCCTGATTCCACACATCTGCTGCCAGCTGCTCCTTCTACCACCCACCATTTTTTACCAGTGACTAGTATTGCCATCCACTTCCCCACTCTTCACTGGGCCATTATGTAGCCTTATGATGCTGCTGCCACCTCACCACATAAGTCTCCTCATGCTAATGCCAACTGAGCACTCTCTCATCGACCACTCTGTGTTTTCTAATGCTGTTTCCACCCTCCACCACTCTATGACATTGCCACTATGTTTGGTTTCCCCTTCTTTTAATCTTGGGGTGGATACAAACACACAACCCTATGCAAATATTCCATTTTTCTTATTTTTGCGGATCAACTCCTGTTTCTTTTGACTTATAGCAATGATGGATTATTGACCAAATGAAAGCGAACACTGAAGGATCAAAGTAATGGCAAAATGATTTTGTGACATCAATGCAAAAATTACTATGAAACCCCTCTCCAAATCTTTTGGGAGGGGGGGGGGGCTCTACATGTATCACAATTAACAGAATCACCACAATAAAGAAAAAAAGAACTGTTTGCCACAAATACAATATCCCAAATACTGGATTTGAGATGTATGTAGGGGTGAAATTTCAAACACTGGGTTTTGACACAAAATCTCCACAAAAAGGGAAAAAAATTAACTCTTTGCCACAGATAAAATACCACCACCGTCTGAAGTTGATTTGGGTTTCAGGCAGTATATGGGAGAAATACCCTACACGCTGTATTTCCCCTCCAACAAAACAAGAAGAGAAATTAACCCTTGGAATAAATTAAATTCCCTACAAAATGAACAGGGGAAATTTAAATGTAGTAAAATGGGGAAAAACACACTCTATTTGACTCCAAATGGGGCCCTAACAGGCTTGAGAGATCCCTGGGTATGAAATTCCCTACTGAAAGAACAGGTGACAATTTAAATGTAAGATGGCAGACAAAAACACCTGTATATGACTCCAAGTACAACACTAACATGAAATTTAGGATTCCCAGAATCTGAAATTCCCAAAAAATAGCACACGTAAATTTAAATTATGTGGGCAAAAAAACACTTTATTTGATTTCCTATACAACACTAACAGGATTGAGTGGATTACTTGAATTAAAAATTCCCTAATACAACAGGAGATATTGAAATAAGGGCACAGAAAAGCAGTCTGTATTTCTATCCTAATCCAACACTATCAGGATTGAGTGGATTACTTGAATTTAAAATTCCCTAATACAACAGGAAATATTGAAACAATGGCGCAGAAAAAGCAGTCTGTATTTCTATCCCACTACAACACTATCAGGATTGAGTGGATTTTTAGAAACTGAAATTCCCTAATAATACAACAAGTGAGATTGCAATGTATATGGGGCAGAATTACACCCACCCTGGACACCTGGGAGAAGACCCCACAAACTAAACAAAATGATAACGCTGGTGGCATTAAATTTAGGTAACTGAGCCTCAGTCTCTGATAAAAGCAGCTTCTTTCAGGATGAGTTGTATAGAGCAATGGGATCCAGAATGCTGATGAGAAAGTAACAGACATATAGTGGTCTTTTTCCCCCTCCCTGAATAAAGCTGTATAATGAGATCTGTGTAGCAGCAGATACAGATCACTGAGTGACTGAGCAAGTAACTGACTTGTAATAGTCTTTTTCCCCCTCCCCAATCGCTAATTAAAGCTGTATAATAAGAGCTGTGTAAGAGCCAGATCAGCAGCACAGACGTTATGCCAGGACACACCGAGAGGAATGTGAAAGCGCAGGTGCCGTCTAGACTTATAGAGTGCTGTGATGTCACAGAATCCTGCTGGTCTCTGACTGGCTTCATGTCTGCACATGTCATTGAGGGTCCTCCTTTCTTTCTCCCAGAGTTTTCTGCCCCCGTGTAACGCCAGGTGCTTGCGGCCATTTTAGCAACTAGAAACACGCTTCATCCTCGTGAAAACCCTAATCTTCGGCTTCGTGCAGAATCGAAGTTTTTCTGAAATTCTAAACGAATTCCACTTCGTTGGAATCGATTCGCCCATCTCTAATGACAACATGGTTTTACTTCTTGAGTGAGTGAAATATAAAGATCATGGGTGGCAGATTTACTGTGACTTAAAAGTTGTTGCGATGCTGTTAGTTTTATAGGGTGGGTGGACAAAATTTTGCTGTTTTTTGTGCTTATGGGAAAGTCAAGACAGCAAGAACCAGTATAAAGTGAAGGAATGACCTGGGACATTTCCATTTGTTGTGGGAAAAGAAAATTAAAAATACTCCATTGGTAGAACCGAGTGAAATAATTTTGCCTTCACTTCATATAAAGTTGTGGTTGATGAATAACTTTTTTTTAAAGCTCTTGATAAGTAACGTGAAGCTTTCAGTCATTTGAGTGAAATGTTTCCCAGTTTGAGCAAAGCCAAGATAAAGTAGGATATATTTGTTGGACCTCAAATAAGGAAATTGTTGAAAGATCAGCATTTCAATGCTAAGCTTAAGAATGCTAAGCTAAAGAAGAGCTTAAGTTAGCAGCCTGGACTTATTTCAAAGCAAATGTTCATGGCTTTTTGGGTATCAGAAGAGATGATGACTACATTTCCACAGTCGCTAATCTACTGGAGAACTACAAGAACATGGGCTGCAGAATATCTTTGAAAATTCACTTTTTACATTGCCACTTTGACTTTTTTCCTGAGAACTTGGATGCTGTGAGTGATAAACAAGTCGAACACTTTCACCAAGACATTCTTGCCATGGAGCAACGTTACTAGAGACGCTGGGACTCTGCAACGATGGGTTATTACTGTAGATCTCTGTTGAGATAGACTGATGAGACATCTTACAAAAGTAAAGCATCCTCATCATATTTTGCCAAAGGAAATTGACTGTACACTTTTGTAAATATTTGTATTTGAGGTTTGCTAGAGTTTATAGTTTAGTCAATATGTAACATAATATAATGTATGTGTTAACTTATTTTGCCTTCTAATAGCTAAAAGATTTTGTCAATGTGTCATTATTGTCTTTGATAATTATAATTGCTATGTATCTATTAAACATAACTTGATAGAAAGAATCTGATTTCAACACTGACTTCAGAAGCCCAAAAATAGTTAAATGCACCCATTCACAAACCAGATACAGAAAAAAAAAGTTACAATTTGCTGAACATTTTTATTTTTTTGCGGTGGTTTACCATTATTGTGGTCATTGTTTAGACACCTGCCACCTTTAGGTGAAATATATGACCCCCATGCCGTGTAGTGTACAGCATATTACCCTCAATCATCTAAGAATTTGTAAGTTATCTAAGTACAATTTCTTTTAACTTTTTTTAAATATAACCTGCTTTATCAGAAGTAAGTAATTTCTAGATATAGATGTATAGACATATATTTTATAATGAATGCTATTGACAAATTCTACTGACAAATTTCTAATTCAGACCTTTTCTAAAATCCCCTGTGACAAAAAGGCATCTCTGTTTTCACCATATAAATAACCTGTGTGTTTGTAACTGTTTTTCTCAATTCTATTTTCTTTTGCTATGTCTGACAGGAGATCAGGTGTTCCCTTAATATGGCTTACAAACAGTGGTGCAGATTATCATTTTCAGTTCTTGATGAAATATTAAGCCTTACCACTGAGATGCAAGATGGTCACTGTGGCAGCGCTTACTGTTGGATAAATCAATGCAAAATTCAAATTGATAGTTTTATAGTTTAATGGTTCGCCAGATGCCACAGCTCAACAGAGTACTTCAAATGGTTGCAATTTTTTTCAGTATCCTGTTAAAGGGGTTATCTACTTTTTGGCAGAGGATAGGGTAGGGGAGGGAAATAAGGCTTGTTTTATTTTTTTTTATCCTTTTCAAATAAAAAAGAAAAACAGACAACTCCTTTAGAGCATCCACAACCCCTTTAGGGACTCCTTTACACATACTTCTTTGTGGCCTTATTTCTTTTGTCTGGAAAGAAAACAAAATTTAACTGCTTACCATTAGGGATGAGCGATTATAATCAACAAAGTTGAAATCGGCACGATTTTTAGGCTGATCGGAAATTTCCAATCACGAGATAATTTAGGTGACAATCTGCAGATAATCTATTACTATGGCGCCATTTTCGGCACTTCCTGTCATTTTGGCAGCCAGCAAATCAGCTTAGAGCATAAAGCAGGGTGAGCTGGTTGTGCGATGTCATGACTGTGATGTGTATGGTTGTCATTGGCTGGAAAAATCACATGACCTCGTTTTGCATAGGACAGCGTTTCCTGTTCAGTATCAGTGTTTCAGTGTCTCTCACTAGAGCAAGACGTGTGCTACGTGTCTCTCAATACAGCTCAGCTCAGGGACACAGTTCTTCTCTTTACTCCTACAGGCAACTATGCTTTTAGCTGTGAACATTAGAATATAGGTAGATTAGAGAATTTCAATTCTTAGTTAGACAGAGGCTTTTAAAGAAGCATCTAGCGCTGTACAGCCTCAGAAAGGGGAGGGGGACGGACGGACGGACAGACAGACAGGCTGGCTTTGGAAAGGAGGGTGTATATTGTGCAGCCCAGACTCTGCTTTGAACCTGCATTTTTTTTAACACTTTTTGGCCAGCACACCTCGCACCTGAGGTGAAATTGTACCTTTTATTTTGTGCATCCCAGTTTTGTTCAAAGAACCACCTTGTACTTAAATTTGGATACAGAAATTTTCTAGTAACTGTTGGTGTATTTCATTGGTGCAAAAACCACCTTTTGTTATCCGTATAGCTTTTAAATAGCTGTATTTCACTTTGGTGCACCCCAGTTTTGTTCAAATAGCCATCTTGTGCTGAAGTTTGGATACAGAAATTTTGTAGCAATTGTTGGTGTTTTTCATTGGTGGAAAAACCACCTATTGTTATCCATATAACTTTTAAATAGCTGAATTTCACTTTGGTGCAGCCCAGTTTTGTTCAAAGAGCTACCTTGTACTTAAATTAGGCTACAGAAATTTTGTAGTAACTGTTGGTGTATTTCATTAGTGCAAAAACCACCTTTTGTTATCCGTTTACTTTTAAAATTGCTGTATTGCACTTTAGTGCACCCCAGTTTTGTTCAAATAGCCACCTTGTGCTGAAGTTTGGATACAGAAATTTTGTAGTAATTGTTGGTGTTTTTCATTGGTGCAAAAACCCCCTTTTGTTATCCGTATAACTTTTAAATAGCTGTATTGCACGTGGTGCGGCCCAGTTCTTTTCAAATAGCCACGTTTACGACAATTCTAGTAACTGTTCTCATTTGTCATTGCTGCAAAACACACAACTTCTCATCCGTGTAACTTTTGAATAGTTTTGTTGCGCTCGGTGAATCTCAGTTTGGCGCAGATAGCACACTTGTATGATAATTTGTTGAAAACTATCAATTCCTAGTCCTACTGGGCAGTTGCAAATCCCTGGGACTGAAGGAAGAACAGTGTTGATTTTGTCTTATGGTTCTTCCACCAGACCGCATGTCTCAGGTATTCGATAGAAACAATTCTATTTCTAATCCTAGTTGGCTGTTGGAAATTAGAGGGATTTAAGAATAGCTGTGATTTGCCGTCTTTCAATAAGAGACTGTAAAAAATTTTCCCAAAATTCCTTTTTTAATTTTATATTTCGAACTTGGAGAAAAAGGGAGGTGGAGCGAGCAAAGGGGTGTAGGACTGGGGGGGTAGAGGTAGGGGGAAAAAGGTGCCCTTCCAGTGCAGGCGTCAACAAGCAAGCCAGCGGTTTTCTTGGTTGCATGCTCAGGCCTGCCCTCGCTGGTCGGTGCCCTGGAAATCTCAAGTAACGAACAGCTTCCCCAATCTGTTTTTCAGTGGTTAATCAACCTGCTGCTGTGGTCCGGACAGCATAGTAATTCCACTTAAAACTAAAATGGTGGTTCAAAGACCCCTTTTTCTAGCAATTTTTAATCTGTGGGCAACATTTTTAAATGGTCATACTGTGGCACAGAAAAAGGTATGTCAAAGTCCAGTTCAATAAAATGGTGGTTGAAAAAACTCCTTTTTCCGGCACTTTTTAATCTGTGGGTCGAAAAGGGTTTATGGTAGCTGCGGTTAAGGGCAGGTATCAATGTCCAGTTCAAGTAAAATGATGGTTCCCAAAAAATACTGCTTTCTGGCATTTTTAATTTTTTGGGTCATCCGGTTTAAGGGGCATGCTTTTTTTTTTTCAAAAACAGGGGAAATGAATAGTTGTGAGTTTGTTTCTGTGACCCTGTTTGCCTAAGATGTGAGTGTCCCAGTTTACTGTTGGGATGTTAAATTTCCCGCTTCTCCACCCCTTTTTAGGTGTAAAAAATGAAGGGGGTTGTTCCTCTCCCATAGACTTCAATGGTCAACGGGGGTAATCTGTTATCCTATCAAAATCGTTGATTTTTGCCGATATCGACTTTCGAATCGATAACGATAGTTGACACAATCGCTAATCACTACTTACCATGCTTTTGATGGATATATATGTTATAGACAGGAAGGGGTACCCGCAAATTGATTTATGGGTACACCATCAGAATCGTGCAAGCTCACAAGTGGAGCTTTCATGATAGGTTCATGGAACAAACTGTATATTACAGCTGGGGGCCATGCTCGTTGCCCTGATTGCAGTACAGTGCAAGCAGTACAGCTAACATTGACCCGATAAAAAAATTTGCTGAGCCCGGGTCCCCCTTTAAAAAGCTAAATCGAAAAGTAATGGTGAGGCACATTTGTACTGTGTAATTCGGCGCATAATTGCAATACGTCCAAATTACACTCTGCAAATATGGTAATTCTTGCCCATTGACAGCTTGTTTGCCCAAGTTTTCTAGCTTAATAGAGCCGGGGAAAATAATTGACATGTCACTCATTCGGGAAAGTGAAAGTCAACAGGAGCTGGCTGTCAGCACTTTAGAAGTACACGCTGGGCAGCGCGTACTTCTAAAACACCCAGTGAATTGCAGCGCTTACAGTATATGCTACAATGCGTCATCTGAACATACCCTTAGAAGGGGAAAAAAGTTAAAAACAAGCACAAAAAATAAAGTAAAACACGTATATTGCCCTTTGCCCATTCCAAATGCCAACCACCCCAAAAAAGATAAAAAATAAAAAAAACACATATTTGGTATCATCGCAACTAACGATCTGCTTTAAATTCATGATATTTAACCAACAATGAACACTGTATAAAACAAAATGACAGAATTACAATTTTTGTTTATCCTGAAGCACATAAAATGGATTAAAAAACGTTTAAATCATCATAAATACACCAAAGTGTACAATTAAGACCTATTACTGAGCGGTTAACTTATAGGGTTACACGGGCCCCGGAAAGGCTTTTTGGGTCCCTGGGCAAGTACAGCCAATGGCGCCCACCCCCCCCCCCCTCACTCCCCAAAAAATGCCCCCCCCCCTCCACACTAATTCCTCTCACTCCTGCGCCAAGTCCTGTCACTAAGGCTATGTCTAAACTGCAGTGGACAAAAAACGACCTGAAAACGAATTACAAAAAATTTTTCATGAAACTGATTTTTCTGTCCACTGCCTGTAAAAAAAGCAGCTGAAAAAACTTTTTTTTTTGGCCGTTTTTTTTTTTTTTTGGGGCTTTTTTTTGGAGTGTCTTTGCTCTGTTTTTTAAGTAGACAAATTAAGCCATTGGGTGTAAATTAACCCTACAGGTGGAGTTAAAGTTAATATCACTTCCTTTAGATATGTCCCCTTTTGACACATTTTCCCTTTTTGTGTTGCTGCGTGCAATCTTTTTTAAATTTTGCACCGTTCTTGCACCAAAAAACCCCAAAAACCCACATTTTCTTTGCATACAGCAAGATAACTGTATTAGCGTCAAATCTGTAAAGAAAAGGATTTTAGCCCCAAAAACCCAAAAAACGCTTAAATGCGCCAATTCCGTAAAAAAAAAATATTTAGTGTCAGAAGTTGTATTTTATTAGCCCCAAAAAATTTTTTAAGATTTTGTTTTAGCCCCCAAACCCCTTCAAAAACTGTATTTGGCGCCAAAAAACGTAAAAAATTTTATTTATTTGGAAAAAAAGCTAATCATTTTTATTAGCGCCAAAATCTGTAAAGTTACGGATTTTACCCCCAAAAGCCATAAAAAAAAAGGGGATTCTTGCCCCCAAAAATCCAAAAAAAATGATTTTTTAGCGTCAAAGGAGATAATGTTATTAGCGCCAAAACTGAAAAAAAAAATTATTTTGTGTCAAAAAACGTAAACAAAACTGATTTTTGCCCCAAAAAACCGTAAAAAAACTTTATTTTTTTGTGTCAGAGGCGAGATAACTTATTAGCCCCAAAAATCAAAAAAAAAAATTTTTTTAGTCCCCAAAAAACGTAAAAAAAATGGTTTTTTTGGGAAAAACCCCGAAAAAAACGAATTCTGGCACCAAAATCCGTAAAAACGTTTTTTCAGCGTCAGTAGGAATAACTTTTTTATCCCAAAAATATTTTAGAAAATAATTTAGCATCAAAAGTAAAAAAAAAACAAAAACGACCCCAAAACGAAAAAACGTTTTTTTTTGGGCGGAAAAAAAATATGAATTGGCAAAAATCGTTAGCGCCAAAGCATGACCCATTTTATTAAAAAGGGAAAAACAAGGACAAATCAGACACTTGTATTAAATTTTGAGCAGTTTAAACCTTTGTTACCCCCATTTTAGGTGGGACTTTGGGTCTCCCTGGGGGGGGTTTTCATTAAAAAACATGGAAAAAAACGCCGCGAAAACCCCCAAAAAAAAGCGCCAAAAGACGTCCGGCGCTTTAATGACCCGATAAATTTTCTCCCTGCTCGGCTTTTTTGAGCATTTTTGCAAAAGACCAGAAAAAAAAACGAGCAAAAAAGAAGCTCAGTGTAGACAGCAGGAGGGTTTTACATTAGAAGCATGGGAGATGTTCAGTCGTTTTTCCAGCTTTTTTTGAAACAAAAAAAGCTAAAAAAAAAACTGACTTTTTTTTCTGTGAGTGTAGACATACCTAATTTTCTGCATATCCACATAGCCCTGCCCTCTCCTCGCAGTCACTGCACAAGACAAATACCCTGACAAAATTTTCTTTTTCAAAACCCTCCCCCCCATAAATGACAGTGTATACCCCAAAAAAACATCCTAAATAATCCACCGATACATGGAGCAAATCTACCAGACAAAAAGATTTTTACTAAAAAAAAATCCCAAAACCCAAGACCCAAAAAATTTAAAACTTAAAGGATCAAATAATCCTGCCAGACCCGACCGAACGCACCCCGACATTGACTACGCGTACAAACCTCTGATTTCATATGCCAGGCCATACGTGACCAGATAGTGGTAGATACTTTTGTAGTGACCCTGAGAAATAAATTGATTACATGCAGTTAAATTTAGTGACCACCAGAGAAATCATTTTGTCAGCGTCTTTTTTTTCCCTTTTCTTCTCCCCCGGTTTAACCACCTGCTATTGCTCCCCCGGGCCCAAAACTCGCCCCCTGCGTTTTGGACACCAAAATATCTTGAATTAGTGTTGAGGATTTTACGACAAAGTTGAAATCGGCAAAGGTTTTTTGGGGATCGAAAAATTCCAAAAACATGCGATAATTAAGGTTTAAAAACTGTGCATCTTTATTAAGATCGCGCCTTTTTCGGGGCTTCCGTAATTTTGGCGGCCCCGCAAATCAATTTCAGAATAGAGCAGGGTGAATGTGTGTGCGACGTCATGATGGGGTGTGTATGGGTTTCGAAAGGCTGGAAAAAAACCGACCCTCTTTTTCATAGAACAGCGTTTCCCGTTTCAGCCTCATTTTCTCTCAGGTCTCATAGGGGTAGGACCTGCGTTCTGCCCGTGGCCCAAAAAGGGCTCAGCAAATTAGTCTATTTCTGCACAAAAAAAACCTCTATATTACGTATCCTTCCCAAATTTTGTTAGATTAGGGGTTTAAAAAATTTTAGAGTTAGCTAGAGAATTTTTTAAAACAGTCTACCACTGTAAATTCACCCCTGGGGGGGGGGGGGGGGGGGGGGGGGGGGGGGGGTGGCGCGGGCGAACCAGCAAGCCTTTATAAAAAACACGGGTAAAGTTTACCCAAAACTTAGTGAGACATTTGTGGAATATCTTTATTTTTTAACGTTTGCTTTGAAAAAATTTCCCGGAAATTGGGAGCCGAACTTAATTGGAAAAAATAATTTTTTAGTAACTGCAGGTCTCTTTGTTAGCTGCAAAACCCACTTTTATTTTCAGTAACATTTCAATAGGGTTCAAAATTTTCCCTTCCCTGTGACTGTTTATATACCACCTTGACTTAAATTACAAACCAGCAATCTTGTAGTCACCAGGTTTTTTTT
>JAODAL010067528.1:0-17254 GCA_025379985.1 Phyllomedusa bahiana | reverse complement strand
GCAAATGGTCCTTTTAGTACAACCTGTTTCCTCTTATGGCTGCCAGACTGGTCCAAAGCTCGCCCCTGTTTGTCTCCCCGAGGTCCCAGACTGGTTTTCTATAGCTACAGCCCTGGCTTCTACTGCAGTAAGGGGGGAACCCAGTAAAAACGCCCTGATTCAAAATGAATTGAAGGAAAAAGGATAAAGAAAGAGGAATCAATTTAGTGAGACAACCTGTTTAAAGCAATGCAAACAAGGCCTAGTGGCCAAAGTGAAGACTGCAAGACTTAAGAATTATTAAAAAATATTTAAAGTGATATGAAAAAAAAAAAAATAATTCCTAAAAAAGGAGTTTAACATAAAAAAGGGGACTTAAAAAAACCCCACCTTTTTTTTTTTTTTTAAATGACCGTTCCCTTTAAGAGCCGCTTACATCAATTACTCGAATAGAGAACCCATGGGGGGTTTCGGACACCGTCCCCTGTGAACCCCATCTCGCCCCCGGGGGACTGAGAAGAAAAGATACTAGACTTGATCTTACCCAAAAGGGGCTGAGAAGTGATAGAGATAAAGAAAATAAAGTTTAGATACCAGATGGAATTTGTTAAGGGACTCTGCTGCTGCAAGGATTTGGCCCGACCTAAGACCTGATCAGTCCAACGTTCCTTTAAAGCTTCCAGAAAAAAAGGGTCTATATACACTAATGAGCTCAAAAAGGGTAACTGCAGCCACCATCTTCCAAAACCCCCCCTCTCCCCCAGGTGATCACTCTGCCGAGCCAGTTGACAACCAGAGCCCCCTTTATGCATATAGACCACCTGGCGGGGACCCCTAAGGACTTCAATGGGCAGGTATGTAAATGGTCCAAACGATCGAGGCAAACCCCTTCTTTTTGATTTGATTTTTTGCATGTAAACACTATAAATTTTAGAAAAGTAAAGGGTACAAGATTGTAAAAAATAATGGCCCCTTTTTCATTGTTTGGGCCCAGGAGATTCTGAGTAGCCCAGGAAGTTCCTTATTTTAATTGCCTTCTTTGCGAACTAAAGTTTTGAAAAACTTTCTGTACCCAAAACCATTGACCCAATGCCAAAAAGGGGTTTTTACCCCCGATTAGCTTTAAAAGGGGTTTTGCCACATGTAAGTTACGTGGGACCTCCAAATGGGTTTTTAAATCACTTTTCTAAATATATGTGTTTAACAAAAAGTGAAGCTGGGCCAGCATTGTCAGTCCCCCTTATTTTCCTGACATTTTTCATTAGCCGCCCCAGGAACTGACGGGAGCTGATTGGCTGCAATTGTGTTTTGGGGCACTTCTTCCTGTACGGGAACATGAAGGAGCTTGCAAGGGGTGGGGGAATGTGTAGTGTATGAGGTTGTTCTGTATTGAGATCCATGGTTGTAATTAATTTTTGGAAAACCCTGAAGACATCCCTGTTTCCCTCCCCTTTTGCTCGCCCCCTTTCCTCTCCCCCCTACGCATTTCATGCTAGGCATGCTTTGTTTTATTTCTCCTGAGCAGATAGAGGAAAGGAATATTTGTGGCCAAAACCCCTTTACATTTAGGGAAAAGGTAAATAGGGGCTATTACAAAAAAAAAAAAAAAAATTGCTGCACAGTTTTGCTCTTTCGAGCCCGTAAAGTTTCATCTCCCGTTGTGTACACAAACTTCCCTAAGTTTCTGAACCCCCTCTGTTTTTCTTTGCGCCCGGGGCGGTTTGTTTCCTTTCCATGAAACTAACCCATTAGAGCTCTGAGCCTTCTGCGTGCTGTTTTTAAAACCCCTCCTTTCCAAAGTTCCCCTAGGCTCTGTATCCTAGCCAAGACCCTTTAATGAGAGTTGCTGTAGGACCCCCACAGCCCGAACAGGGGAAAATTGAAGTACTGATTTCGAGCCTGTTTTTTCACAGCCATGTGAGAAAAACCCCCTTTAAAGGAGAGCCCTCATCAGATCAACATTGGATATATTCTTAGGAGGGGACACCTGGGACAAAATATTCGGAAAAAAAAAGAAAACCCGAGCATTTCTAAAGTTACCTCAAATGAGTCCCTTTTGGGGGGTTGGAGATGTTTGGGAAAAACAGTGGGGAAAAAAAAAAAGGGGAAAAAGGGCTATCGATGGCCACTAACCGTAAATTAAGCTCCATGCCAAGTGTTGGGTAGAGGATTAGATAGGCCCCACCCCCCTTGGTTGGGGGGTACAATATTGGAATTGGTTCACCCCCAAAGGTTACACCCGTACTCTCAGAAGTTGTGTGATTAGCCCAGTTTTGGGGGTTTTAAAGGTATGCATTTGTAACAGTTGTCACCGAAACCAAATCCATGTCCAAAATGGCCCTTTTTAACCCCACTTTCAAGATCCGACCATTAAACCTTAAAAACCCCCTTTTCATGCTTTAAACCCTTTGTCGTAAACCCCAATGCGGTTTGGGGTCCAGTCAAACCTAAAAAGAAGTTTAGTTTTGACATTACCCCAAGTAAAGGCCTCCTCCCCCGGGGGGTTCAGTAACCCGCTTTTTGTTGTCTTTGAGGACGGTTCCTTTATAGCAGGAATGTGGGGACCCTAAAATAAAAAAAAACCAGTAAACCAACAACAGGTTTTTACGCCCTCTGAAGCCAAAAAAAAATTTTAACACATTTGGGGACTAAAAGCTTTAAGACAACCCTACAAAGCATTGATTTACAACGCGAAAAGCCAAGGGTTTTTTTTGGAAATTTTCCCTAAAAATTTTAAAAAGCATTAAACCCAAAATTTAAACCTTTCTAAGCAATCAGGGGGACTTGTATGGGGGGGCCCTTCCTAAAACCCCCATGGGAACCTGCAAGCTCCAAATTTTTGTAGGGTTTTAAATTAAAGCAGGGTTCCATCAAGTTAAAACCAAGGGGGGGAAAATGGGGGGTAAAGGGGAGGGAAACCAGGGTTCAACCCCCACCTCCCCACGGGGAATGCCCGGAACCCAAAGGCAAAACCAATCTGCCCAGGGGGAAAACCCCCAATCTCTGACCCCAAAAGCCTCAACCGGCCAGGACCCAAAATTTTCCATAGCAACAATGGGCTTTTCCTTTTTCCCCTCCTTTTTTCCCAATTGGGCCTCATATCCCCCTTTGGTGCTGTATATAGTCTATGTACTCCCCAAAGGGGCAGGGGGATGGTCAAACCCCAAAGGGGAACAGGGCTTCAAAAATTTTACTAAAAAACCCATATCCAATACCCAAACCCTTTAAAAATTTCCCATAGATTGGTCTGGGGAAAGAACAGAGGGCACTCCTGGGTTAAAACCAAACCCCGAGGGAGAGAGTTGAAGATCTCACCTACAAAAAAGGGGTCCATTAGTTTTTTTACAGAACCCCCTTTAGAGGAAAAACAAAAGATCCAAGCATTGACAGAATTTAGTCCCCTTTCATGTAATAAGCAAAGGGTTTTTATAAAGGTCAGCAGAGGGGTATGTCCAAAAGGGAAATGTCCTCTCCAGAAAAATTTTGCCAAAGTAAGTTGTTTTTCCCCTTTGGGCCGGAATTTTGAAAAAAAAATAAAATCCATTAGGCCACACCCAGGGTAAAATATTGGGGGGGGGAGGGGAGGGGTTTCCCTTTCCACACGGTGCCCATCCACTAGGCAAGGGCCAAACGTGGGCCCCCTGTATGACCACCACAGGAATTTCAGGGCCTTTAAAGCAGAGATCACACAAATTTCCCCCTTGATAAATAGGATTGTTTTTAACGGAAAATGGACACAAAAAAAGAGTGGAAACCAGCAGGCTTCCCACCTCGTTTTAGGAAAGGAGCTCGGGGGAAAAAAAGTTATAGGATATTTCAAGGGGCACGAGGCCAACTGTGGTCACAGCATGAGGGATTGAACTATTTTGGGGGAACAAGGACGGCCTTGCAGAAATAACCATGAGATGTGTATTGTATGTGTATATGTGTGTGTGTTATAGGGTTGTGTGTGGTGTGTGTGTTTTGTTGTGTGGGGGGTGTGGGGGGGGGGGGGGGGGGGGGGGGTGGGGGGTGGCTTCCGTGTGGGTCCTGAGGCTATGCTCACACAAGGTAATGTTACAGATTATTTGGGGTATATTCTGCCCTGCAATGTGCCCCCCAAGTTTATGTAGCCCCCATGGTTCCCGTAAAACTTTGCCCCCATTTCCAAATGCATATTTTTCAAAGCGGGATTTGGGTCAAATTCCCCTACGTAAAAGGGGGGTCAATCCTTGAGGACATACACATAATATTCCCATAGGAAAAAAAAAAACCGAAAACCCCCACACACTGAAATATCTCTAGTCAGTTTTCTGAACTTTAAAAGGGGGCGCTCGCTACAAAGATAGCTTTCAACATAAGAAACTAAATAATATGTTTTTAAATATTTGCTTTGTTCACTTTATGTGTTGGAGCTAAAGGGGGTTTTTATCACCTTTGTGTTCTTCAGGTTTCCCCCAAATGAGACCTTGTATCCTTCCCCCCTGCTGTTTGTTCTTTGTAGTAGGGAGTGTGTAAGGCGTGACCACAAACTCAGAATGAGAGCTTGTGTGTTATCTGATCTTTTTAACAAGGTAAGTACGTTTTTTAGTCAGCGGCTTCTCCCCGACCTCGAGAAGGTAAGTAGCTAACTAGATGATTTAAAAAAGAAGTTGAATACCGGAGCTCTATGCTAATTACAGGGGCAGCTTTACCCGGGGAAATGACGAGCAAAGCAGATTATTTCATTATGCTCCTATAAACCTGAGATAGAAACCCCTTTAAATTTCTACTTCTAAACTACATCGTGTGAACAAGACCCAAGAAGCAGAATCTGGAAATCTACTTAAGGTTTTATTGGAAAGTGTTAGAGTTGAGCCGGGCTATTACCCTGTGAGTACAGCACCAATATAATTCAGCCACTGCAGTATCTCTCTCACTGCCACTTGTCCAGAGAGCTGACAGGCAGTAACATTAGCTGTTACGTTTTACACCATTTGAATCATTTTTACCATAGATTAAAGCAAGATGGTGGGTGGGAGGGCCTATGAACAGACAGGTGCATTAAAGGGGTTTTCTCACTACATTGATTCATCTCACCTCAGTCCTGTTTTCTTGGTTTCATTTTGAATTCAGGGGCGTGTTTACTGGCTTCCACTATGTTGCAGTAGAAGCCAGGTCTGTAGGTATAGCAACCAGTGCTGGCAGCCTATCAGGATATATTGAACCGGTCTGTAGCTATAGCAACCAGTGCTGGCAGCCTATCAGGAGAGATCGAACAGGTCTGTAGCTATAAACAACCCGTGCTGGCAGCCTATCAGGAGAGGGCTGAAAGGTCTGTAGCTATAGCGACCAGTGCTGGCAGCCTATCAGGATATATTGAACCGGTCCGTAGCTATAGCAACCAGTGCTGGCAGCCTATCAGCAGAGAGCAAACAGGTCTGTAGCTATAGCAACCAGCGCTGGCAGCCTATCAGGTGAGAGTGAACAGGTCTGTAGCTATAGCTACCAGCGCTGGCAGCCTATCAGGTGAGATCAAACAGGTCTGTAGCTATAGCAACCAGCGCTGGCAGCCTATCAGGTGAGATCAAACAGGTCTGTAGCTATAGCAACCAGCGCTGGCAGCCTACCAGGAGAGATCAAACAGGTCTGTAGCTAGGAATAGGTAGGACACTGGTAATGGACACATATTGCAAAGTGACTTGTTTTGCAAGATCTTTAACATAAGCAGCAATCTTTGTAGTGAGACAACCCCTTTAAGGGCAGCCAATAGATTCTACTTGTGTCCCTATGACAACACTTCAGCAGCAGGGTTCAAGACGCTCAGTTTTGAGATTGGAATATCAAGAACCAAGTCTGACAGCAGCTTGCAAGGCTCCAGTCACATGATTCTGCTCCCCATTTGTGGTATCCATTGTTACACAGTAGACATTTATCCGGATAGATACTGCAGTGGGGGTCATAGACTAATAGGGTAGTAGTCCGAAATGGAGGACACGTGCCCTATTCAGCTAAAATGGACAAAAGGTCAGCAGAAAGCTCATGTGAATGGGGTCCAAGACTAAAAGGTCCATAAGATGTTCCCAATCATAATAGCCAACTAGAACCCAGCAGTGTTGTCATAGGGACACAAGACTGCAGCATCATACACAGCTACATAATAAACCAAGGAAACAGAGTCCGCCCTAATCTTATAGACCACAAGCCTCTGTATAGGAGAAAGCTCTGCAGCTGATAAAAACCTAAAGTGTACGACCTGTGCTTGCAGTCAGTGACCAGAAACCAGTTTACTTCAAGCTCCGGACCCCTGTGATCACAATGTACTGTAACCAGCACAGGAGCTGTGACCTCCAGCAGCGGCAGCTAAAACCTGCTGAGACAGGAGCTCACCCATCAGATACTGAGAGCCGGTGACTACAATATAAGTGCAGAGCGGCGTCAGCCCCACAGAGCCCCCCCCCACCCGCCGGCGGCCCCACAGAGGCCCGCCGGCGGGGTCCAAGCAGCAGCGTCAGCCCCACAGAGGCCCCCCGGCGGGGTCCCAGCAGCAGCGTCAGCCCCACAGAGCCCCCCCGGCGGGGTCCCAGCAGCAGCGTCAGCCCACAAGGCCCCCGGGGGTCCGCACAGCGTCACCCCACAGAGGCCCCCGCGGGGTGCAGCGCGTCGCCCCCCGAGGGCCCCCCCGGGGGGGTCCCGCAGCAGGTTTAGCCCCACAGAGGCCCCCCGGGGGGGTCCCAGCGCACGTCACCCCCACAGAGGCCCCCCGGGCGGGGTCCAGCGCAGCGTCAGCCCCAGAGGCCCCCCCGGCGGGGGTCCCAGCAAGGCTCAGAAACAGAGGCCCCCCGGGGGGGCCCAGCAGCAGGTCAAGCCCCACAGACCCCCCCGGGGGGGTCCCAGCAGAGCGCACCCCACAACCCCCCCGGCGGGGTCCCGCAGCGGTCAGCCCCACAGACCCCCCCGGGGGGGGTCCCGCACAGCGTCACCCCCACGGGCCCCCCCGGGGCGGGGTCCAGCAGCAGCGTCACCCCACAAGCCCCCCCCGGGTCCCGCAGCACGTCCCCCCACAACCCCCCCCGGGCGGGGTCACAGCAGCAGCGTCAGCCCCACAGAGCCCCCTCGGCGGGGTCCCCCCCCAGCAAGCGCACCCCCACAGAGCCCCCCCGGCGGGGTCACAGCAGCAGCGTCAGCCCCACAGAGCCCCCCCGGCGGGGTCCCAGCAGCAGCGTCAGCCCCACAGAGCCCCCCCGGCGGGGTCCCAGCAGAAGCGTCAGCCCAACAGAGCCCCCTGGGGGGTCCCAGCAGCACCACCCCACAAGCCCCCCCCTTCACACCCACAGCGTTACAACAGAAGCTCTCATAACAACACAAACCCGGTTTACACCAACCCAAAAATCCCCCCCCCCCACCCCGAGGGGATATAACCCCGAGTGTAGAGGTGACCCCTCATTACATTACCTTGGGGAAAATTACAAATTGAGGCTGTCCAAAAGGGGGTCATGAAACAAGCTTAGGAGCGGGGCATAGTTGGCACCTGGAGCCTAATCCATCAAAGCCAATGCTAAGACTGATGCCCTGATGCAGCAAGTCTGTTAAACAAGTGGCATGATCAGACCCGGGGCAGGTTTTCCCTGCGCCAAACCCTTTAAAAGGGGTTTTCCACTACGGGGATCGCTGCTTTTTATGAAAAAGATCTTCAAAAAAAAGTCATTTGCAACTGTGTCCATTAACATGTCCACCTTTTCCTAGAAATCCCTCTTGATGGGCTACATCATCCCCTCGGGTCCATATTTGCAACCTGTTAAACCCCCTTCCTGAAAGGCTCCACACGGTTGCTTAGCAAGACCCCATTTGACTCCCTGATAGCAACCAGCACTGGCAGCTATAGCTAAAACCCCCTTCGATCTCCCTGATGGGCTGCCAGCACTGGTTGCTGTATTTACAGCCCCTTTGATCTACCCCCGAAGGTTTCCAGTGGGGTTTTGCTATAGCACAGACCGGCTTTTACTGCAGCCTAGTGGAACCAGTAAAAAACCCCACAGAATTCAAAATTAACCCAAAGGGGAAAACTGAGTGAGGTAAGAGGAATCAATGGAGTGAGACAAACCCTTTAAGACCGCTTATCACAGCTCCTAAATTAAATGAGAAACTGAGAAGATTGTGGGGGCCGATCCCTTAACATGACAGCTGGAGGCCTAATAAAGGCTCCTTCACTGCCATATTTAGGTTTCTCTTACTCTCTACCCTGGGCAGGATGTAATTGTACAAGTGCAGAAAGGTGAAGACCATGACCCCCTTTCTAAATAGTCCCCCTTTTGAGGCTTGACCAGTAAGGGGGGGCACACCCTCTGACATATAAAAAAATGCAGATGGGTGTACAAAGATGGCCGCTCTATTACTTCCTGCCCAGGAAAGGGAGAAAAAAAAAAAAAAAAAAAAAAAGTTTCCAAGGAGTTGGCTGTATTGATACCAAAAGGGCGTGTAGGCCGTTTTATTTTGGGGCTCGGGCCCGAATAAAACCCCTGTGCCCCGAATCTCCCAGGCCCCGGCCCTGCCGTGTGCTTTGGGGCACCGACTGGGCCCCTTTAATCCATTGCGTCCGCTGGACTCCCCTACAGCGCGGGGTTCTGCGGAGCAGAGAGCGGCGCTCCCTGCCCCCAGACGTGTCGGGGCCGGCCCCTCTATGTAAGGACCCGGGGCGGCCCCCTCTGTCAGCTGGGAGGGCACGAAGTAATTTCCTCATCACGCCGCTGCCCGGTTGGGGGCCACAGCCGTCATAGGCCGTGCGCCAGAGGAGCGTGGAGGGGGCAGGACTGAAGAGGAGCCCTCCTGGGGGTTTTAAGGTGAGTATTAATGTTATTTTTATAGCGTTTACCTGCCTGTGGCCCTAACCTGCCTCAGTGGCCCCCCTTATACCTGTCTCAAAGTGGCCCCATATTTATATACTACCAACGGGGGACTTTATACCTATAAGAAAGGATTGCTGGAAATGTGAGGTTCAAGATATTTGTGTCCAAACCCTCAGGGACGAGTTTTGGGCCCGGGAGCAATAGCATAAGTGTGAACCGGAGGGAAAGAAAGGGGGAAAGTGAACGACGCTGTCAGAAAAATTTTCCCCCTGTGAGTCACTAAATGAAATGAGTGTAAACTTATATTTCTGCAGAGTCTACATAAATAGTATTCCCATTCTGGTCACTGTAGGGGGGAAAATTTAGTGTTCAGACCCGTGTACAACTGTCACATGAGGAGGTGCTTTTGGGTCGGGTCTGGCAGGATTATTTGAGCCTTTTAGAAATATTTTGGTTTTGTAGGAGTTTTTTAGTAACAATTTTTCCCCGGGTGATTTGCCCATGTATCGGTGGATTTTGTGAGTTATTTGGGGCTATTCCCAGTCTCGGGGGGGAGGGGTTTTAAAAAAGTAATTTGTCAGGGTGTTTTCATTGTGCAGTGACTGCAGGAGATGGACGGGATATATGTGTAATATTCAGAAAATTATAGACAGGAACATAATGTATTTCAAAGTAAAAACACAACAATGCGTAGATCACAATGTGGCGTGAAAAAAAGCCCTGTGACCCAGCCCCACCCAAAAAAACAAAAAAGGGCCCGAGGCCCGGATGTTTTAGGACCCTAACAACGCCCCTGAGTGATACAAACCATGCTTAAAAGTCCTATAATAATATATTCCATATACTGTACATTGTAGAAAAAATAAAACCACAAAGATGCATTCTGGTCATTATATGTTCCATAAAAATAAAAATTTAAAAAAAAAAAGTCACATTTAGCCAAAACAGTACCAACAAAAACTATACTAAATCCCACAAAAAAACCCTCACTCAAGGCCATAGGGTGGAAAAAAAATACGTCAGTGGGGCTGCAGGGGAAAAATACAAAATGTATTTTATTTTTAAAGGTACCATAACATAATAAAAAAAACTTTACATATTTGTTATCACCAGAACCCCAAACCCCCATAAAAAACGCCCCACAACCCTAAGTACTTTTTCTCCAACCTAACCAAAACGGGCTTTCCTTCGTTTTCCCCGTATACTCTATAGGGCCCTAGTGCAGACTGTCCCCCCAAAATTTAAAATCCTTTATACCCATTAAAAGAAAAAAAAGTTATTAGAAGGCACGGATAAAAAAAAAAAAAAAATTAAGAGCCATATTATTATGACCAGCTTTCAGGAATGGGTTTATTAACCCCCATTTCACCTGCTTTCCAAATTAGAGTTACACCGGGCTCATTTTTCTTAAAGGCAGAGGGTTCTGTAATAAGCTTCAGTGTCAATTAACTAAAATTAAACAAAAACAATACATTAAAAAAAAAAAAAAAAAAAAAAAAACAGATGCAGGAACATGTAAACCTAGCCTGAGAAGCCACCTGTGCGGAAACCTAACCAAACCAGCGTTTCCTATACTAAAACCATCTGCAAAATCCACCCAAAACCAATTGTAAAGCCGACCGGTATCTGGCAATGGCTGTGTGAACGTTCTCCTAGACTTATGCAAAAGGAAAAAAAGAAAAGAGGGGGCGCACAATAGTGTTATACTGTAAAAAGTGTTCAGAATGGTAAATAAGAGTTAGACTTCCCCCTTTGGGGGTTTTCACTCTTAGATAGAGGCACAGCACTCTATGCGTTTTTTCAGGGGTTTTCTATGCCCTGCCCTTAGTACGGGGGCCGCTGGTCCGATGCTCCGTTCGGGGATCCGGTGGAGATAGACCCAAAAGGGGAAAAGGAAAAAAAGGCCCGGCGCGGTATGGCAAAAAAGCCCGAGCTAAAGGCTTTTAATTAAAAAAAAAATTTTATTCTTAAAAAAACAAAGAAGTTCCATTGCAAAATTAAAAACAAACAAACTTAACCGTTTTGCGGAGGACCCGCGCTTTAAGAAGTATTAGTCACGTAGTTTGACTTAATATGCAAAGCCTAAGCTGTAAAGGACAGTTGTTATCTAGCGAGTGACGTGAAGATACGGGAGATCTGCGATTATGCTGAAAGACTCCAAGGGCATTGGAGAATAAAGTGTCAATCAAAGGTGTTGAGAGCCAAGTAAAGAAGAGCCAAGAGGATAGGAAGAGGAGCCCCCAATCAAGGAAGCATTGGAAAGAACGTGCTGGAACTGCGGACTCAAACGAAAGTGCTTTTCGTGAAAAAACTTATACTATATTCACAGGGAAGCAGTTTTTAACGTGTTGGGGTGTTTGTGTGTGTGTGTGTTGTGTGTGTGTGTGTGTGTGTATATTGATATGGGTTTTTATATATATATAATATATATAAAATATATTATATATTATATTATTATAATTATATTAGAAAAAAAGAGAAATACAACAGGCGCACAATATGAAGTGTGTAAGAACCAGTGGTAGCAATATAGATGTATTAAGCTCACCTCTTAGAGTTCTGCGTATGGCTGAGGCACAACTCTCACATAGATATGATTTCTCCTTATTGGTTCCCAGTCTTAGGCAGCCCGGTGTCCGTGAATCCGTGTGTGCAAAAACACACGGTCAATACAAAGTCATAGGATAAAAATACGGAGTTGCGGGCCTCTTGGAGAATATAAGATAAAAAAACACCTTAAATTTTAAGAGTGTTTATTGTTGAGAGAACACTCAAAAAAACCTTTAGCGTTTTTGCATGGTATACCCATGCTTCATCAGAAGTGCAAAAAAAACTTTGCACTTCTGATGAAGCATGGGTATACCATGCGAAACGTTTAAAGTTTATAAAGTTTTTTATATGAGAGTGTTCTCTCTTTTAACAATAAACACTCTTGAAATAAGGTGTTTTTTATCTTATATTCTCCAAGAGCGCCGCAACTCCGTATTTTTTATCCTATGACTATATATATATATATATATATATATATATATATATATATATATACACACACACATACATACATACACACACACACATATATGTCCGTGTTGTAGATAAATCATGGCAAAACAGTTCCAAGATCAGTGGATGTAGATAAATCCCTGAAAACTGTACATGAATGAATAAGAATACAGCGACCAATGAGAGGAGAAACGGGTAATATGAGTGCACCAATGGGTGAACTCCTACAAAGTTTAAAAATATAAGGCGCTAAAAATTACTAGATTGAGGGGCGTCAAGGAAACTTCAAAACTCTATAGGAATAAAGTGATTGGTGGAGGTAAAAATAAATAGACCAATGAAGTATGGGTATCAGAAAACCTGTGATTGGTGGGAGGTGAGGCGGTGATTCTGAATCAGACAATGACGGCTGAAAAAGTGCAAAGTGCTGCGATTGGTGTTTTAGGAGGTGGGAGTAACAAGCGAACCAATCACAAAGGGAGCTACTTCTCTATGGGAAAACGCATGTAAAAAGTATACCCGCTTGTTTAGAGCGAATAGAACTCCTTATCTCAGTTATAGTGGTACAGATGTACAAAAGGGATTATAATGAAGATAAAATTAACACTTAACAAATAAAAAAAATAGATTAAATACAAATGTTAAATTCCCTAAAACATTATGCTGTTAGCATGAAAATAAAAACTTAGGCGCGCGGATACGCTACATGTTTGTATGTTGCAGTGTTATCTCCTATGATACTGGGACTTCAAGTGACGTTGTAGACCTGTTAGTGTATAATGATGCGCCGCAGAGCATATAGCCGCATTTGCGTAGAGTATAAGGTTAGTGGTGGATCCCACCGGGCGGTCGGTGGTAATTTCCACCCGATGTAAATTCTGTGGCATCGTTGAGGCCTTTTGGAAACAGTTAGCAATCTCTATATCCAAAACATTTCCCTTTTTTGGAGGGCTTGTAGTCAATTAAGTTGTTCGGGGGGAAAAGCATCCACAGGAGTAATTTGTAGGACTTTAAAGTCTTTTTGGTGGGATTCACTGCAGTGACGGGAGACACTTGGGAGAAGATCCCCCCGTTCGACACATGCCCTATGGCCATTCAGGTGAATGTGTAGGCTGAAATCCACAAGGAAGGGCGGGAGCGCACACATGTGCAGAGTTCACTAGAGTATAGGAAGAGTCAGAACAGGTAACCGCTCACCTGCTGTGGTTGTACAGCAATGGTTTTTTTTGGGAATTCACAGCCGCTTCCCCTCCCTCCCTGAATCTAGCAGCACTGCTGCCCTTCCTGCTATAACTGTAGGATACAGTCACACAGTGCATTGCAGGCATAGAGTGGCACGGA
The DNA here is from genome assembly GCA_025379985.1 of Phyllomedusa bahiana. Classification (NCBI taxonomy): domain Eukaryota; kingdom Metazoa; phylum Chordata; class Amphibia; order Anura; family Hylidae; genus Phyllomedusa; species Phyllomedusa bahiana. The sequence continues at coordinate 4,127 of JAODAL010067528.1, read as the reverse complement.
CCGCTATACACCAGTATCAGAAGTATTCCCTGGCCGGCACGTACTTCCACAGCGCACCCACCGGCACTCACTCCCCTCCAGGTCATTGTCTTCTGGCACACGTTGTGCACCAAGGAAAAACCATCAGGTAGGCAGTCCGTAATAAGAGGCAAGAATTACCATAGCAGCAGCACGTAATCCAGACAGACATACTTCAGCAGTTCCACCATGTGAACAGACCCCTAGAGAAGCCACCAGGGGGGCAGGAGAAGCCACCAGGGGGGCCCTGAAGAGGCCACATAGAGAAGGATAAAAAGCAGCATGAGCCTCATCTCCACCAACAGGCCCCACACGCAACACCAAGAGAAGCCAAAACTGATAGAAAGTTACGGACACCATGAAGCACAAAGCAACAATGTGATATATAGAGGAGCCACATAGGAGAGAGAGAGGGGGGAACCATCAGAGCTTCAACACCCAACTCACTGCAGGGCCCTGGTCTCAAAACAACCATTTGTTCATGATACCTGCTCCCACTAAATAACCGCCCCCTCCCCCCCCAAAATACGCCGACATAGACCTCCCCCTCCCCCAAAATACGCCGACATAGACCTCCCCCGCCCCCAAACTACGCCGACATAGACCTCCCCCTCCCCCAAAATCGCCGCATAACCCCCCCCCCCCAAAATCGCCACTAGACCTCCCCCTCCCCCAAAATACGCCGACATAGACCTCCCCCTCCCCCCAAAATACGCCGACATAACCCCCCTCCCCCAAAAATACCCCGAATGGGACCTCCCCCCCCCCCCCAAAAAAATACCCGAATAGACCTCCCCCTCCCCCAAAATACGCCGACATAGACCTCCCCCCTCCCCCAAAATACGCCGACATAGACCTCCCCCTCCCCCAAAAAATACCCGACATAGACCCCCCCCTCCCCAAAAACCCGACATAGACCCCCCCCCTTCCCCCAAAAAAACGCCGACATAGACCCCCCCCCCCAAAATACGCCGACATAGACCTCCCCCTCCCCCAAAATACGCCGACATAGACCTCCCCCTCCCCCAAAATACGCCGACATAGACCTCCCCCTCCCCCAAAATACGCCGACATAGACCTCCCCCTCCCCCAAAATACGCCGACAAAACCCCCCCCCCCCAAAAATACCCGACATAGACCTCCCCCCCCCCCAAACCCGAAAGACCCCCCCCCCCAAAAATACACCGATAAGCCCGCCCCCCCAAAAAAAACGCCGATTAGACCCCCCCATCACGATATGATTCCCCCCCCCCAAACCCGATATAGACTGCCCCTCCCCATACGCCGACATAGACCTCCCCTCCCCCATACGCCGACATAGACCGCCCCCTGACCCTGCAGCCCCCTCACCGGCCCTTACTGATCCACACCTGAAAGACAACTGAACTGAGAGACTCTCTATATAAGAAGTGGAGGCTGCAGGGGGTTTCCCAGCACAAGGAGCAGGGGCTGCAGGTCCTCCAGGGGGCAGCAAATCCACTCTCACCTGCCCCCAGCTCTCAATAGCACAGGTGCAGTATCACCAAAAACCAAATCACTCCCTCCTATACTTTACAGACTGAGTGTCCCCCCAATCACTGCCCCCCATACAGTAGCAGAGTGGATGTTCACCCCCCAATCACTGCCCCTAACATACAGAGCAGGATGTTCCCCCCCAATTTCACTCCCCCCTATACATGTAGCAGAGTGGTGTGTCTCCCCAATCATGCTTCCTATACTGTGCAGAGCGGGATGTGTCCCCCCCACATGCCCCTAACTTTGTAGCAGAGCGGGATGTGTTTCCCCCAATCACTGCCTCAAAAACATGTAGCGGCTGGATGTGTATCCCCCAATCACGCCCCCTTAAACATGTAGCAAGCGGGATGGTCACCCCCAATCACCCCCTCTAAACATGTAGCAGAGCTGGATGTTCATCCCCCCAATACTCCTCCTATACATGTAGAAAATGCGGGAGGTGTCATCTCCCAATCATGCCTCCTATACATGAGCAGAGCGGGAAATTGTCACACCCAATCACTGCCCCCCTATACATGTAGCAAGCTGGATGGCCCATCCCCCAATCATCCCCCCATACATGAGCAGAGCTGGATTTTCCCCTTTCCCCCCAATCCCTGCCTCCTAATTAAAGAGCTGGATGTGTCATCCCCCAATCATGCCTCCTATAAGTAGCAAGGGGGCTGGAGGTGCATCCCCCAATCACTCCCCTATACATGTACAACTAATGTGCCCAAACCCAACACTGCCCCCTATAAAGTAGCAGAGCTGGGGTGTCTCACCCAATCCCTGCCCCCTAACATGTAGCAGAGCTGGAGGTGTCATCCCCCCAATCACTCCCTCTATACATGTAGCAAGCGGGATGGTCATCCCCCAAATCACTGCCTCCTATACTTGCGACTGGGGGGTTTCACCCCCCAAATCATGCCCCCTATACATGTGCAAGCGGGTGTGTCATCCCCCAATCACTGCTTCCTATACATGTAGCAGGTGGATTGTCACCCCCCAATCACTCCCTCCTATACATGTAGCAGAGGGATGTATCATCACCCAATAAATTGCCCCCTATACATGTAGCAGAGCGGGATTGTTCACCCCCCAAAATCACTCCCCTCCTATACATGTACAGGCTGGATGTGTCACCCCCCCAACACTCCCCCCCTATACATGTAGCAGAGCTGGATGTTCATCCCCCAATCCCTCCCTCCTAAACATGTGCAAGTGGATGTGTCATCCCCAATCACTGTTTCCTTACATGTGAGAGTGGTTGTCATCCCCAACACTGTTTCCATACATGTAGCAGAGCTGGAGGGTGTCACCCCCAATCACTGCCCCTTACATGTACAGAGCAGGTGTACATCACCCAATCCTGCCCCCTATACATGTAGCAGAGTGGATGGTCATCCCCCCAATCACGCCTCCTATACAGTAGCAGAGCAGGATGTTCATCCCCCAATCAGCCCCAACATGTAGAGAGCTGATGTGCCACCCCCCCTCACGCCTCCTATACATGTAGCAGAGCCGGATGTGTCATCACCCAATCACTGTTCCTAAATGTAGCAGAGCTGGATGTATCATCACCCAATCACTGCCTCCTATACATGTAGCAGAGCTGGATGTGCCGTTATATGTAGAGTCCTATAGACGTCTATCACCCACAGGGTCCCATTGTAAATAATAACTGTATAACGTTTGTCCCAATGCAGTTTGTCCAGGGGCCCTCCTGCATTTTTCCTACACAGAATACCCGGGCCCCAAACGGGGGGCCAAGAGGCCCCAGATTTGGCCTCCCCCTTCCAAACCCCGTGAACATGAAGTGAAAACCCCCAGTGTGTCATGTAAAGTGCCAGAGACAGGGCCCCGAGAATGCGGGAGTGTGGACTGTGGGGGAGTACCCCTACGGGGGTGTGGGATTTTGTTGCGACAAAAATAAGGCCCACAGACGGCAGCGGTCGAGGTCTTGGCTTCACTTACAGCTCGGTTATGGCTCCCATTACTGGGAATATTCCCTTATGAAAAATTTGTCCCAAATACAGTTGTCCATTTATTATGTGCTTCAGGGTGTGTTCACACAGTACGGTTTTTTTGGTGCCTTTTTGGTGCGTTTTTTATGTTTTTTTTGTACAGAACTTTACAGCATTAATAAAAAATTCGAAAAATTCACCAACGTATCAAAAACGCAGCTGCGTGTGAAAGCACCCTTCGGCTGTTTTTCGAGATTTTTAAATCAAACTGCAAAGGGGTGTGGCCTCTTGAAATGGGCATGGCTTTATTAAAGGGAGTGGCTTTTTTTTCGTCATTAACCAAGGTTTTGGCGGACTTAGTGGTTTAAAGTAAGGGCTGGGGCATATTTTTTCTTGAACGGACCCCTGACTGTTTGACGAAAGGGAAAAGTATGCAAACGGTTCATTGACTCCTATGGGGAGGATGTGCGATGTCCATTCACTTTGTGCCTTTTTTTTAACATTTTTCCATCAAATGGTTTCTTTTTTTATGGTGGAGGAGCCGGGGCGCGATTTTCAAGTTTAAAAAAAAACGTATGCGTACAGTAGGTGTTTTTTACAATAAATGTCAATGGAAAATGGATCATATGTTGTAACCGTTCACATTTGTAT